>VUQR01011673.1:0-20350 GCA_015108515.1 Hemichromis elongatus
TATATCGCTTGATATAGCTATTGTACCACTACTATTCCTATTTATAGACATGTACTCACACACATGTACACACTAATATACATAAGTATACATATACATACATATATACCTGCGCATGTCCATGCACATGGGAGGTCGATTATGCGTGAAGTGGTGACCGTGGATGTTCAATATATCATCTTTACCTAAACCTCAGCCAAGCATAGCAATTTCAGATATTTATTTATTTATTTTCACCCAGTTTTCTCTCTGCTAATTAAAAATCTGCTTTAAAACATTGTAAATTCTTAGTTTTATCAGCAATAATTTAATCATGTAAAAGTAATAATTTTGCAATGGTGAAACGTCCAAATTCATACATTATAGCTGTTCCAGCTAAAAATATCCACTCTGCCACATTGGGTTCACAGCAGAAATAAGTAATTTAAGCTAACCAAAATGTAATGAGTGCAGTAACTAAGGTCAGACCCATATTAACTCACACACAACACACACCTCAAATTCTTGGTAAACGTTCATTGTGGATGCGATGCACAGCCCCATCATTCAGCATTTTGCAATAACCCCCCCCCCGGTTTGAGTTAATGCTGCTATAATTATGGTGCTGTGTGAATATTATAGCGTGTCCATGTCTCACACTCTCGTCTTCGAAACCTATAATTTCTGCACTTTGAAGTGGAGATAGAGAATTAACAAGAGTGGGCTTGCATTCCTTTCCTGTATTGAGGGCGTCCATCTGTGGCTGAGAAGATCTCAATATTTTAAAACGCTGCCTCTTCAAAGCCTGTTAGGTCAGCTTTTTTTTTAAAAAAAAAATGGTGTCGTGTCATGTGAGAGGGAAGAATAGCAGCCATGTGAGGACTGTGACAGATTTCACTGTCTGTCTAATGAAAGCTAGTCCAGGCCTGCAGTGATATTGCCACAGTTCATTAACCAGATGTGAGCTGTGAAGATATTAAACTGGTGGCTTCAGTAGCAAAGAGAGCCACCAGCACTTCAGGAACTCAGATTTTTTATTTTTTTTATTTTTTAAGTTTTGTATCTCTTTGAAATAAAAGGCTGTGCTCTTTTTTTTTTCTTTCTTTTTCTTTTTTTTTTAACATCACATTTTCAAATTTGGTGTATTAGGCTGTGGACAGTTCCTAATGTGACAAATCAATTCAGGTGCAACAGCCATGGCTGGGAGAGGTAAAGGGCAGCAAAAAGTTCGCCGTACATTGAGAGTCGGAGGGGCGGGTGAACAATCTGGGACCCCACTGCCTTTCACTGTCGATGAAAGGCCTGACTTGAGTGGTGGCAGACTAGCCCTGCAGCGTAAAGATGGAGTGCACTTTTACAATCAGGACAACAATGAAAGGCCGCGCCAGCGCAGTGCAGACGTGTCGTTCCTGCCTAATGAAGCCCCGGACAACAGCGCTCGCATAAAGAGTCCATTATGAACCAGCCATACAAGCTTTTATTTATGATTACACCCCCCCTTTAATTCAGCTGTACCAAATGCATCTCCAGAGCTCGCCGGGAACAATGAAAACACCTTGAAAAGGAAATGAAAAGTGTGAAAGAGAGCAGGAGGGAAGTATTTCTGACAGCCTTCATTTGCTTAAGAGGTTCTTTTTCTCCAACTGTGTGTGTGGGTGTGTGCGACTGCGTGTTTTCAAAGCCGAAAACACAAAATAGTCCTTTAAAAATATGCTTAAATTACAACCGTGTGGTGGTCTGACATGTGACACCCTTAACGGACACAGAAAAAGATGTCTCTGGGTCTTCTGCTGAGCTGAAGCGTGACACATTTCAGCATCTAAGCAGCTGTTAGATGGATTATCGTGATGTTTTGTAAATATTCATGATTCCCAGACATGAAATCCTAACAGTGTCACTGTGAGTTATAGTAGTTTTAAGTGTGAGTTAAAGCTTTGTGCAACAGTGGACAATTTGTCATGTTATTAATAATGAATGCAGCCAAATGGCTATGAAAATACAGTGTCATCGTCCTCTGTTGCACTTGTTCCACCGGTATCGCACAAAATACTGGCATTTAGCTCAAACCAGTGCGACGCAGCACCTCTTAGAGCCGCTGGCATGGCAATAATCTCTCGTCTTCCTTCCCATGTTTCCACTTACTTTGCCCCCTCTGCTTTCCTACCCTCTCTCAGGCCTGGAGTTTCCCTGGGGCCCGAAGCCATTTGCGGAGGTGGTGGCAGGACCTCTGCTCAGGAACAACAGACAGACAACAGACAGCAGCTCTCTGGAGGGACACTATGTGGGAGTGTATTTCTCAGCACACTGGGTGAGTGGAGCGAAGACAAAGAGGACCCCATCTTTTTTTTTTTTCCTATTCAGGGCTCCTGACTCTGTGAAAACATTGAGACATCAGAGAAAAAGGGCGGCAGCAGCACAGCAGAGCAGGAAGAGGCAGAAACAGATAAGAGAGAGAGAAGCAAGACTCCATTGTGTTTGACTGTTTACATTACAGTGGTTGACTATCTCCGTCAGTGCTTTCACCACCAACTGTGGATCAGTCACCACACCCCAAAGACGTCACGCCGTTGTTTCTTTTCTGTGCTGCCGCCGCCGATAGCCAGCAAAGGTCACGACTCACGATGCATGGAAGGCGTTAAATCGTCCCTGTGCTGTTCCTGATGAGATGCAGCGCGAGCTGCCGAGGCCAGTCGGCGCAGCAGCTGCCAGAGCCGTAGCCTCAGATACCGGCTGCTCAGAATGGTGACGCCTGAATGCTGGCGCAAACCCACAAACTGAAAGGACAAGTCACAAAAAGCAATTACGGGAGTTTATTTGCGGTGTTTTACACCACGGTCCCCTGGTTACTCGTGTAAATCTATCTGCTACTAAAGCAGTCTCACAAAAACGAAATGCCAGCACTTTGCCTTGGCATCCTGATAGTATATTTTCTTTACTTTATTTCCCTCCTTCATGTCGGAGGGACCTAAATGGCCCGTGGCAGGGAGACATGCAGCTTGACCTACATTTTCCTGCTTGTGTTATGAGCAATGAACACACTCGTACAGCGTTCATTTCTGTAAGGGTTAAGGGAAGATCGCAGTTGAATACTTTGTGCTTTTGTGCTGCTATGGTGAAGTGCCACTGTAGGAAGCTTTAAGCTTCTCTACTTAGTAAACAGGAAGAGGAGATGAGCCTTAAGACATATGATATGTAATTAAGTCAAGCAAAAATACCTCAACATATTTACAGGGAAGGAAACTGAAGCAGCTATGGCATTAATCTATATTTACAGGGAATGTGCTTACTGTGTGTATGTTAAAGATTTAGTCACCATGACCCAAGTAATAAATCTGGCATTTTTAAAAGATTATTTTTCGGGGGTTTTTCCATTATTGGACAGGACAGTGGAGAAAGCAGGAGAGTGGTGCAGACACAGAGCAAAGGCTCCAAGCTGGAGTCGAACTTGGGCCAATGCATTCAGCCTTTTTGTGGAAAATGGTCACCTTTGTCCATTTTGACGAGACGGCATCACACAGTTGCTGCAGATTTGTTTCCTGGACATCCACGATAGCACCGCACGCAATTGGATTAGGATTTGGTGACTGTGGAGGCTTTTAGAGTACACTGAGCTTATTTTCATGTTCAAGAAACAAGTTTCAGATGTTGTGATTTACGATGTGGCTCATTATTCTGCAGCTATCCTAAAATGTGTGTACTGTGATCATAAAGGGATTATCACAGTCAGCAACAATACTCGGGTAGGCTGTGGGTTTTAAATGATGCGTAGTGTGACAAGAAAAGATCCCCCACACCAATACACCACCAGCAGCCTGAATTGGGATGGAGCCATGCTTTCCAGTTTTTTGTTTTGTTTTGTTATTAATGCCAAATTCTGACCATACCATCTGAATATTGCAGTAGAATTCGAAATTTTTCAGATCAGGCAACATTTTTCCACTATTCTGTTGTCTAATTTTGGTCAGCCTATGTGAATTGTATATTTTCTGCTCTTAGTTGACAGAAGTGGCACCCAGTTGGCCCAAATGCTTCAAAGTTTTTATGTGTTGTGCTTTCAGAGACGTTCTTTTGCATAACCAGCGGTTATTTCAGTTACTGTTGCCTTCCTATTAGTCTGCTCTGATCTTTGACATCAACAAGGCGTTAGTGGGAAAGTCCCAGCAGATCAGCAGTTTCTAAAATATTCAGGCCAGCCTATCTGTCACCAACAAACATGCCATATTCAAAGTCACTTAAATCACCTCTCATCCCCATTCTGATTCTCAGTTTAAATTTCAGGTGGTTGGCTTAACCATGTTTACATTCCTAAATGCACAAAGCTGCTGCCACGTGATTGTATGATTTGATATTTGTGTTACTGAGAAGTTGAACAGGTGTACTTGGTGAAGAGGCCGATGTGTACATGTGTGTGTATTTTGGGACTTTTTGTCCTTGTGCTTCTCTTAGCTGCAGTCTGCATTCATTAATTGAATTACTTGTCATTCGTGGGCTAATCAATGTTTAAATAAGCACAGTCAGAGTAGAGAAGAAAATCTGATCTCCCTGAAATAGTTTTAGCCTCGGTTTCACTCCAAACATGTGGCATGCGTTTTGTAAATGTTCAAATTGTCTGATTTAAATATCAGGTTTTTATTATATTATATATTCACAGCAGAGAAAACAAAGAAAGCAAACAGAGCATGGGAAAGAGGCTGGAAGTTGAGACTAGTCTGTTTTGCTTCCCACTGTCCTGGTGCTCTGATGTCATCGTAATGCCAGCCATACCACCGCTCCCTCTCGCCTGGATAGCGTTGGCTTCCCAAACACACACAGTAGAGCAAATACTTTCTTAAGTTCGAGTATTCCTCAGGATTAACGTTTTAAAACAGCCTGGATACAAAACAAGAAAGAATTACTAGTTTGTGGAAAGCTTTTTAGTGACTGAGAGGAATATAGTTTTGGGGGGGAAAACCCCTGGAAATGAGCACCTTATTACACTTGACTGTGTATATTAGATATTCACTCTATCGCTCCCTCTCTCTCTCTCTCTCTCTCAGTGCCCACCGTGCCGCAGCTTGACTCGTGTGTTGGTCGAATCGTATCGGACCGTCAAAGAGTCGGGCCAGAAGTTTGAGATAGTGTTCGTCAGCGCCGACAGGTGAGCGCCACTGCACCCGCCTTTTGCCTGTTAAGGACCCAAATGGGTCCCTGCTTGCCTGTTATTATTGAAACCAAGAAATCAGCAACTGTTGTGTTCCTGTTCGGTTCTCCCCTCCAACCCGCTCAGGTCAGAGGAGTCCTTTAAGCAGTACTTCAGCGAGATGCCCTGGTTGGCAGTGCCTTATTCGGATGAGGCTCGGCGATCGCGGCTCAACAGACTCTACGGGATACAAGGTATTTCAACAGCTGCATCACCGTTATCTCTAAATATGCCTGTTTTTGCTGGCCTGTTATGATATTTATCCTTTGCTTTGTTGAGGGTTGCAGCCAATCGCATCACTGCACAAAAGGCAGGAAAGCATCCATCATCTACCGGATAGTGTTGGTTAGTTACACAGTTGTTTTTGTTTGCAGATGTAAACAGCAGGAAGAAAATAGTTTTACAGAACAGTATTTTTGGATGTTTGTTTATTTATTTATTTGAGGAAACAGGTAATACTGGAGTATTTATTAATTTATTTAGTTTTGGCACTGTGAGTGCTACAAGTCAAGAAACATTTAGTCACATCATATTAAAATCTAACAAATAACAGTACAGGTCAGAGGAAAAATATGTATATCTGATTCTTGAGTACAGTGTGCCTTTTATTTATTTATTTTTCTCTGCCAAACTTGGTTATGTCACACACCGAAACACTGGCACAAAGGCTGACCGCTCTTAGTGCTGGGCAGGCAAACAGCAACACTGATCGCCCTGCGGCCTGAGGAATGTGGGCTGGTTATCCAGTTTACCGTCTCACTGCGGAAGTGCCGTTCCTGTCTCCTGCGTGTGTGAGTGGATGACTGTGGATGAAGTTGGCGAGAAATGGCTGTGGGCCTGTCCTGCAAAGAATTTGAGGAATGTGTAGAGGACGAGTTAACACTGCCCTCCCCCAAAACTTAAACCCCTGCAGGTTCTGATTTCCTCCGTCTCAGTTGACTTTAGTCCACATGTGCAGACAGGACTTTACTGATTGCTGTTGCTTGCCTGATTTGTGTCCGTTTCTGATAAGGGAATTGTATTCACAGTGTGGGTGGATTGTAAAAGCACTATCAGTGGGGTAACGGACAAAGCTGGAGGGAGGCGAGAATCCCCAGAAAGAGGTTTTGGGAAAAAAATCTCACTGTGAAAGGGAAAAGAGTGCGTCATGATGCGATAATTAAAGGAAATGACCCCAAAAAAAACCTCCCAGGCTTTTTGCCCATTTCCTCCCCTCCTATTTCTCTTCCTTTCATCATCATCATCTTCTCCATTCCAGGTATTCCCACGTTGATTCTGTTGGACACGGAGGGTCACATGATCACGCGACAGGGCCGGGTGGAGGTGTTGAACGACCCAGAGTGCCGGCTCTTTCCCTGGCACCCTCGGCCTGTGCTCGAGCTCAGCGAGTCCAACGCCGTGCAGCTCCACGAAGGGCCGTGCCTCGTCCTGTTTGTGGGTGAGAGGCGGAGGTTTTCTAATTTGTCGCAGCTCACATGGGGCTCTGTCTGAATGAAGTGGCATTTATTTAGAGCATATTGAATGTCAGACTCTGCAGAAAATTCTTCCAGTGTCGAAAGGTCCCAGAGGGAAATGCTGTGGGAAATGGTTCATGTAGTATTTACTGTATCCATCTATTTATATGCTAATACAGGAATGCTAATGCAAAAAAAAAAAAAAGATTTTTTCCAGTGAATGCCACCGAATGATTTAGACATTAAGGTGCAGAGAGGAAGCAGACATGGAAAAGAATTTGAGAGCGCAAAGTGATGACCCTCAAAATATGAGACCACCCTGGTGTCTCCTGAGGTCAAACCAAATCGCATAACAAGACTGAGGACCATCTGTACATGTAGTTTCTTTCATCTCTTCACTCATCTGTCCTCCAGTCGCCTACCCTCGCAGCCACTACTTTCACTCATCTGTTCATTTTTTCCTCTCCCATGTGGCTTCTTCATGCTTTTAACACAGCTCTGTTTCTCTTTCTGGTTAATGCAGACGCTGAGGAGGAAGGTGAATTGGAGCCAGCCAAGGAGCTGATTCAACCAATAGCGGAAAAGCTCATGGCCAAGTACAAAGCAAAGGAGGAGGAGACGCCGCTGCTGTTCTTTGTGGCTGGAGAGGTGAGATAAGCCGACGGAGTAAAATACCATTTCACACAAATCTGGCATAAGCTGTGGTTTGTTTTGGGTTTTTTCGTACAACCTGCTCTACCTGAGATGTGTTTCGGGATGATTTAGTCTTTGAATGTACGGCCAAGACGATCCTGTGTTTTTGGTTTCTTTCCGTTTTGTTTTGGGGGTTTTTGAGGCAGATACAGACATGATAGTGGAAATGCCAGTGCAATAACACAGTGACGTGCATAAACAAACCTTTCCAAACATTTTTGATTTGTTTTTAAGGAGGCGGAGACACTTTACGCAAAAACAGACTCTGAAGAAATAACAGTATTCTATCCAGAGGAGGATTTGACCTATTTTTGTCACGTTGTTTTTGACAACATCCAACAGATACTTTCTCACTTTAGCCCTTTCTGCAGTCTCTACCCACTACTGTGGGGAAACATCTGGCTCTGCTGATGCTCCTCGGTGATCACCACCTGCTTGCTAACTGCGTGTGACTGCCGTGAGTTACTAAAGAGTCGGTTTACTGAGGAAAAAAAAAAGCTACTTGCTGCCACTAAAAATTACCCTGCGTGAGTAGCGAGAGTGAACAGAACAGTTGGGTTGAGGGTCAGAAGACCAAACAATGACTTAAACAGCAGTAACATGACTCCTAAAAGGATAAACTTAGAGTTGAAGAGATAAATTGGAAACACAATGTTGCATATCGCCAGTATATGTTTGTATGCAACGATTCATTTTAGCTGCTTTGGGTTTGGGTATTTAAGGGGATCTATTAGTTTCAAGTAATGAAGTCAGCTTATTTACAAGTAATCCCCCTGAGCCAAAAGCTCAGGCTTCAGAGTGCTCTGTAATCTCTGATGCTGCTTTCCATTTGAAGTGGGAACTGAGAAATCCAGTTTCCAGTTGGAATTTTCCACTCTAGCGCCCCCTTCAGTCAAACTTTCCACTCAGAAAGTCAGGGCAGACACACCAACCTTGACTTTCCAGTTAAATAAAAGTTAATCTTTAGAACTTGTGCATATGTGCAGTGGATGACATTTCCACAACTTCAGTGGCTACTAAAGCATTTGAGGGGCTGTTCTTTGAATGTGCACGAGAGGCATTCAGTCCTATCCATGACCTACAATTCAACTGTGCACCTCTATCATGATGGGTAGACGCAGAGCGTGGCAGCGCTCTCCCTCACAATACTGACAAATCGTCCTTTCTATCTGCGCAGTATCTCCTCCCACATCTTCCCCGTGTGGGATGAGCCGTGGAGTTTTCATAATACTCGTTATCTCGTGTTGTTCTGTCTTGACCTCTCCAGAACTGGTGCAGCGGCAGAGACGTAATTACCAGATTAGCTACCTCTCCTCGGTTCCCCTGCTCTCTGCCCTCCAGCTAGCCTTCCTCCCAGTTCAGTCCGGGAGTGACGGCACTGGTTTCTGGTGTGTCACTTGCCCAAAAGCAGGCTTCAGTTTCAGCTGCAGGTCTTGTACATGTGCTAACTGTCGCTCCTTGGCAGCTCAACTGTAATGTCTGCTTTGGAATATCAGTGGCACATGTACGCAGACCTAGAAAAGCTTAAGTTTTAAGGTAAACAAGAGTTGGCCTGATAGCGTTTCATGTTCGTCGTGTCAGGTCAAAGAAATGTTGGCAGAAACACAAAGAAACGCTGTTGCACTAGAGCTTGCAGTTATTCAGGAGCAACGCATGCTAAGCCATATACTTTTACATCCATGCAGTGCAGGTCTAATTTCCTGGCTGTAGCTCAGCCGGCTATGAAATCACCAGGTTTCCCCCTCCAGACTGGGTTGCGTCAGATATCCCTTCCCGTGTCAGGCATTCGGTGAAGCTTCCAGGCTCTGGTCTCCTTCAGCTTAGCTTGTGTTTGCCCTGGTAGGCACACACTTCTCTGCCAGACCAGCTGCTTGGTTTTCTGTGTCCATGAGACAGCAGTATGTTGGCAGCCCCTCAGGGGGGAGACCAGCCTGAGCTGAATGATAGAGGATCTTCTTACCCAACTGTAAAAAGCATACGCCACAGGGTAGTACAGTATACTGATTTATAATCGCAGAATGAAAGATCTTTTGTTCTTTAACTTCTGCTGCGTTCTGGCTGTTGCATGCAAAATGAACTCGAGCGGTATTATCCAGTCACATAAGAATTTAATAGACTTTTGTGGCAGCCAGAAGTGACTGTGATTCTGCTCTTCAAAGCTTTGGTTTCGCCTGCTTGATTTGTGTGCGTGCGTGTCCCTAAACAGGATGATTGCTTTGACTTTGAGATTATAATGGGTTGCATAACCACTCTGGTACTGCATTTATTCAAATCGTAGCACACTGGCAGTTTCTTTCACATTCATTATTACGTTGTAATGTAAAAAAAAGTGGGTCTGAATCACTAAAGCTGCAAACATGCACATTTTAATCATGTCAGTGGAAAGACGATCAGTCATACTGTTGGTCCAACATGTTTAATGTAACAATGGTGGTCTTTGCCTTAAATCTTAATTAAAATGTAAAGAGATTACTTATGTTTTAAAAATGACCGTCTGCACACTGGGTTCATTTTTGGAGTCAGCCTCAAGTGGCCATTTAGTCATGGGGTTTCTGCACTCCATGTATGTAAGCATGTAAGAATTGACGGGAAAACTGGACATTGCAGAAAATCTCCTCCTGCAAACATTAACAAAGCACACAGCTGAACATCAAAAAGGAAGATAAAGGTCTTTGATATTTGGAGATTGTGTGTTTATCTTGCTTGTTAGCTGCTTACAATTATCTCATTATACTTCAGCTACAGAGGAACATTTCAGTAAGATATAGGAACTCGTTTTAAGACAATGAATCTTGAAACTAGAGAATTTTCACTTGTTCCAGTGGCAGATTTTTTTCACTTATTTCAAGTTAAAATATCTTGTATGAAGTGAAAAAATCTGCCAGTGTAATGAGATAATTTTGACTAGAAATGAGACAAATATACTTGGTAAGATTTTGAGTTTTTTCAGTGTAGATGGATCGTCTGGGGTTTTTCAAAGATTCCACTACAGAAATGGGAACAGGCAACTATTAACAAAATGTCTAACGATACTACTGGAAACTGGTTCCTTGCCAAGTTTTCTGGTTCATCCTTTTTGTTCACTTCCTTTTTTTCAATTCTTTAATGATTTATTGGTTAGTTTTAAATGGCTCGGGGAAAAAATCCTTTGAAATGGGTACATGGACTTGACCTGAGTGGAAAAAGTAGCCAATATTTAAAGAACAATATAAAAACACCTCCAGAAAGCAGGGAGAACAATTGCTCAAGACCACCTTAAGAAATTACAAGAGAGTCTGGCTCCTTGGAAGAAAACCAAAGAAATGAGGAGGGGGGTGAAACTTTTTGCACAGTGCTGAAACTGTAACTCTGTAACTGTGGAGAAAAAAAAAAAATCTGTTGGACTTTTTATCTGTTCACCAGGTAAAAACGTTTTCCCTTTCAGCAGTAAAAGACGGATATATCTATGACAATGACGACTTTTTCTCAGGACATCAAAGGTGGCCAGTGAGATGGACACAGCCCCGGCTCAGGGGCGAGTGGCTGGGTTCATCATTACCAGCTGAATCCTTATCAGATGGTCAGTGTCTGTCTGTGAAATGCCACAGGGCATCAGTAATCAGAACGAGCCTGGCACGGCCCAGCGGGTCCCACACGGTGAACACAAGCTGAGCCTTATCACGGCTGTGAGTGTGGGTTACAGCAGAGAGGCTCTTTGTCTTTTTCTTTTTTCTTTTTTTTTTTTTGTTCTCCGCTGAGCTGCAGAGGGCGGGGGGCCCCTCTGAAATGACTGCACCTAGCGAGAAGCAGTTTACACAAGCCAAAAAAATAATAATAATAATATGCAAGACTTCCTACAAAGGTGACGACTGATGCAGAGATTACATCTTCTCATATCGAAAATGCTGGAAAGGCCGCAGTGATGGATTTTGGACTTTCTCTCCTTGTGGTTTCTTTACAGATGATCTATAATCTACGCTTCGTATGGCTGCAAGTGAGCCTGCAAGCAAGAGCTTTTATTTGTAGTCAGACTCGAGCAGTATTTCTCTCGTTACAACATTGTCCTTAGTGACAGCTTACATCTGTGAGCATTAACTAGTCAATGTATGGTGATTTGCAGCGTAATAAAATGGGCTCTATTCAGAGGAAGTTAGCTGCCTATAACAAAATACCACACTTCAACTCATCTGTTCCATCTGTTAGTAGTTTTGCAAAGAGGTCACGGACTTCATCTTGGCATACTTATCCTTTTTAGGTAGCGGTGCAGCTATTTAATGAAAAGTCTGTGGGCTCATTGTGAGGTTTGATCCATTTAACAAGAGTAGCTGCGGATTCTCTGATAACAAAGAGACAACAAATTGAACTTCGAGGAGGATCACATGAAGCAGGAAATCCACCCAAAGTTTCGATATCGTTCACTTTGTTCGACTTAACTCGCTCTGTCACATAAATCAGTAACTAACTGCATCAACATCAGAGGCTTTTATTTAGAGTCCAGCTCTTTGTTGCAGTGCCACCCTCTGGCCTTTCCTTGTATGTTCTGCGTTTGAAACTAAATCTTTGCCATATGGAAGTGATCTTTAATCTTTGGGACTCTCTCTGAGCCAGCAAGCTAAGCTGAGGAGAAGCAGGGCCATCGTGTCATGAGGATGAGAAAATGTTGCAAATGATATTAGTATATTAGCTGTACACATTTAAGAGAACTATGTGACCTCGCTCAACCCAACACATGAAATTCATTCGATGAGAATAATGGATCTCTGTCCAGGCAGGAATGCCGGTTGCCAAAGCGCTCGCAGCTGGAACTTTAAGCTGAATTACAAAACTGTGATTTCACATTCAGCCTCAATAATTGATGGCCCTCTCAAGCTTGTTTGAAAGTTGCTGCTTGCCTTCCCCCCTTAGTGATTCATATCTATTATCTTTGGGTACAGAGGTTGTAATCCTGACTTGTTAAGGGGTGAAAGGTGACATCAAGCCTCGGGCTAAAAAATGGTGAAGCTGTTTTAAAATAACTGCAAAGAAATCAAACTGGAATCCCCACTATACACCCAGCAGCAATGTACTTTTAACACGCTCCCTCTCAAATCTGCACTGCTCCATCTCCCGCTAACATTATTATGCTCTGCGATGGGAGGATAATCTGATGTGGGTGAGGTTTTGATAAAAAGGGGGAATGCTTCTGGACCCCCACCGGGGTCCTTCCCGTCTTTCTGCGCAGCAGGATGTGTGACTAAGAAGCGGCTCTGTGGTGTCCCTGGGTAGGCTGCCTGCAGGAAAATGGCAGAGAAGAGTTTTTCATATTCTCTTTCAAGAAGTGTGCATTAATAAATGGTGCCAAGCAGTTCTGTTTTTTTTTTTTGTTTGTTTTTTTAGGGTGGCATAGTTCAAGTGAAGGGTGCTGTCCTCGTTTTCTGAAGTGTGAACCACTGTGGAGTACGGAAATGTCTAGAGTGTTTTCTCCAGGTTTTTTAGTTGTACTTCAAATGCCATGTCAGCAAATGTGGTGAGGAAAAAGGCCAGTATAAAAGCCCCCTCTTATCTCCCAAAAAGACATCCACATGCCACTTACCGAACTGCATCACTTGCAGTCCTGTTGATCTTTCTGGGACATTTTCAGGCATTTTAGGTGACATTTCTACACCAGAGGTTAAGCTGTTTTGTTTTTTGTTTTGTTTTTTATGCTGCAGTAGTTCCGATTCACATCTTTCTTTCAATTGCAGCCCCTTTTTAAATAAAACAGTGAGCCTGTTTACACTTTTAAAATGCATCTTTGGGGCACTGTGCACAGTGTCACCAACAAGCACTGGATGCAACGAAAACAAAACGTTTGAAGTACTAATATACATGCACCGGCTGTTCTGACTGTTGACGTTTCTTGGACACGTTCATTTTGCGAGTTGCCAAAGGGCACGGGACAGGAGAACTTCTGGACTGATTACTCATGTTGGGCCAAACATATGTAAGATTTGCCCTCTCACCAAAATTATGCTAAAACTAAATTTGAGTTGTGAATTTAAAGTCATGCAAAAGAAAAATGTTGGATTCCTGCACTACTACAAAGCACTGAGCGCTGTACTTTCTTCCCTTTCCCTGCAGGATGACATGAGCGACTCTCTGCGAGACTACACCAACCTCCCCGAAGCGGCACCTCTGCTCACTATCCTGGACATGTCGGCCCGTGCCAAGTACGTTCGCGATGTGGAGGAGATCACGCCGGCCGTGGTGGAGCAGTTTGTCGGCGACTTCCTGGCTGAAAAGCTCAAACCAGAGCCCATCTAAAGAGACTGTCCACGTATAGACTGGACATATTACATGGGACTCACGCCATCATCCATCCTTGACCTGTTGCTACACCCCACACAGTTTCCAGGCTCCCACTCTCTCTCCCAGCTACCTTCCTGACTGTTAGAGAGATGTCTCACTTTTTACTGGCATTTTAGCATTTTTATTTTAGATGTGTTCCTCTTTCATGGAGTCCCCTCTTTCTCCTGTGGTGCCTTGCATTGACTATAGTCCATACAGTAATATATATGGAGATTCTGTTGTTTCTTTTTCTTTTTTTGGCCTCAGAATTTTTTTTATTTTTTTTATTCTCTCACGGTGGCATTTCTAGTGAAAACAGAATTACCCAGTGGACCTACTTATGCAGCCGATCTTTTGCTTTCTGTTTTGTCTGCAAGATTACTTTTTCTTGAATGAAGTTGAGAAAGAATAAATAAAATCATCCTTTTTCTTTTTTTACAGTTGTACTTCACCTGTAGTGCAGATGTGCTAAACTTGAGTTGGATGTAGCTGTACGCCTTTGTGGCCCTATTTAAATAAATAAATAACCCACAGTTTGACACATGCACATACAGTAAAGAGCATGTTCTACTTGCTTGTGACAGATCAGTGACTGATGTTTTAAACCCCCTGTCTTCTTGTGTGTGTCATGATGTGAGTGAAAGTCATCTCTAGTCGGTTGGAAATGGTGGTTCTCATCTCAAAGTCATTATGAGGATTTTCTGTGAAGGTCCCCTTAATGAAAAAGGCCAGATTATTTTTTTCTAGAGACAAAGAAATGGCTTCTTTTTTCTTTTCTTTTTTTTTTTCTCAAAAAGTTGAATGTATAAATCGCGTTATATATCCTGTTACTTTAGTCATAGCTTCTCACACCAATTAAAAATTCACTGGCAAGCATAAGAGTTTTGTTCCTGCTAAGTTTTATGAATAAAGTTAGCTCTTGAATACGTAAAAGACGCACAGTGCAGTGACGCTCCAGTTCCTCTCTCAGAAGGGTTTAAACAGCGTGGGATCAAATGAAAAAGTTAATTTTGCATTTATTATGGGGGAGTCTGTACCTCGACTCTTTCTGCTGTTGTGCTAAAACCTCAGGTGGGATAGAAACTTCTGACCTTGAGCTGTACCGGTAGCACGGTGAAATTCTGCACTTTTGCATAGCTGCAAATAAAAAAATTAAAACCTTTTCTTTGTATAATAAGAGCATGCATCTAATTAAGGCTCCTACAGAAAACTATTAGAAGGGAAGAAATAGCTGCTTTTATTTTTTGCTTACCTTCCAGCACAAGATTTATGAACTTAATCAAGATTGTATTGCAATTAAACACGTACATCAAAGCTTATGTGTGAATATAGTTGCAGTATTACAGAAACTTGGTGTATTATTTAAATTTAAGCGCACCTTTAAATTAATGAAAATATAATCAAAAAGAGGGTAGTTGTTTTAAAAAAAGTCCAACAACAGGAAATTTTATATTTATTTGTATGTTGGTGCAGGAGTTGGAAACTTAAGGTTTTCCTCCTGCACCCACATTTCCAAGTCCCTGAATTTTTTTCTACAGTCACCTGTATTCATCATGCACCACTTCTTCTCTCTATGAGCAAGTGCTGGCAACAGTAGGAAGGAAAACTTCCTTTTAACAGGAAGAGACCTCCAGCAGAACCACACTCAGGGTAGGACTGGCCATATGCCGGGATTCATTTGGGTGTACGAGGGGAGAAAGACGAACTCAGTACAGCAGCAGGGATGCTTCAGAGTCACATAATCCAGATTTATCTATAAGGTTTATCTATAGATAATGCTTTATTTTTGTTTGTTTTGAGTTTTTGTTTTTTTGTTTTTACAATGAACAAAAACAACATTCAAATTCACATAATTCAGACACAGTTGGCAAATTTTACTGTTAAAAGAGTATCATATGGGACGTTCCGTTCAGTCTGATATTTAATAGAAGCATCAGGAAAACTGTCTCTCGGGTTTAGATTGACATTTCTTTCCAGATGTTTGCAGTAGTTTTAAAAGTTGCCTCCTGCCCTCAAACAGAAGGATGCTAGCTGCCATGGCAGAATTCAAGCTGTCCACATCAGGAACAACTGGAATAAAGAGCCTGTGGCCGTCAGTTTTCTCTGCCAACTGAACTGCTTCTAGGCTCAAACCATGCGTCTCACCACCTATCACAAGAGCAGTTGGGCTTTGAGCCCAGCTGTCATAGTACAGCTTGGTGTCCACTCTGGGGAGTGAGAGTCCCTCATCCTCAGGGTCCGAATCAGAATCGTAATCCTCGTACTCCACGTTTTTGCGGTTGGGTCTCGTGCTGATCCAGCCATAATCTCCAACTTTGGAGGTCTTGTGAGACCCATTAACCTCTACTTCTCTACTCCTGTCAGGGCTACCACTGCTGTCAGCCACGTGGACAGTCACGGGTTTAGCGAGATGATTTTCAACATCATCCCAGTCGAGGCTGGGAAAGATGGGAAGGTGGAAATGGGCGCCCATTGCTGCACGGAGAACTTTAGGCTCCCAAACATCCACACAACCTGTTTAAAAAAGGGAATATTCAAACATTACCAAAATTCAAAAGTAGGTTTCACAGGATCATTAACTTGATCAGATCTGTAATCATTACTGTAAACCTACCCTTTGTGAGGAGGACATTATGACAGCCTGCAGCAGCAGCACATCGCAGCATAGTGCCAAGATTCCCAGGATCCCGGATGTTGTCACATATCAGAGACAAAGGCACTGAGTGACCTTTACTTGCAAAGTTTAACCGTGAAGGATCTGGGCGAGAAAATATCGCTGTAGGAAAAGAGGTCAGAGTCAGAAATAATTCAGATATCAATGCTTCATTATGAGCCAAAAAAAGAAAGTCTGACCCGTACCGATCACTCCCTGTGGGGCTACAACATCAGACCAGAGCTTGATGTCCTCAAACTTGACTTTGACTAGTGTCGCCCTTCTCAGCTTATCTAAGGGCAGCTCTCTGAGTCGATCGACTGTGCTGAAGAACACAGTCTGTGGTTTAGCACCGGCATCCAGGGCATCGCAGATCAAACGCCTGCCTTCAAGAAGGATTTTACCCTGGTGCTCCCGAAACGTCCTGGAACGAGCCACACTTACTAACCTCCTACAACGGAGATGTGGAGAGAGAGGAGAAGAAGGAAGGAATGACTTCAGAAGGATGAGGACAGCAACAAAATCTTTGTCTACCTTGGGACAAGATGTTGATGGAGCACATGTACCTGGCTGTCCTGACATACATACTGCCGTTCTTGACTTCTCAAAAATTACAGAGTTCCTCTCTTCGCACCCTATCATATGCTTTCTCTAGAGCCACAAAGCTACAGTCCCAATCCTTCTGACCATCTCAATATTTCACCATCAGTTCTCTCAAAGAAAAAACATCACATCTGTACTACTCTTTCTACTCACAATCACCTCTCTCCCGTATCTCCGTGGTATGGCTCATCAGCTTCATCTTTCTGGAGTTACTACATCTCGGTACATCAACTTTGTTCTTACTGTATACCTAATAATTATGCTTTTAATGTTTTGTTTTGTTGACCAGGGTCCATGACCTCCGACTGAATCACCCCTGCTGTTGCCCTCACTCATTGAGACTTACGCCAGTCTTTTATCTCCTGGAGAAGCCCTTTCATAGCGCAGTCCGTCCACTTCATTCTTTGTCACGGTAAAAGCATGTTTCGTAGCCGACTGCACATCAGTCCTCGTCCTGACAGAGTTTCTCTCTTCGTGATGCTCTGTTGCTGCAGATGCGATTCTTCCCCTGGTCTCCCTCTGGATGTTTGGCTCGCCTGACTGAATCTGAGGCGCCTTTATGACTTTTCCCGTCGGGTTTTCAGGAAGCAGTACCCTGACAGGTTTCCTCCTCAGTCCGCGTACATACCGTTTTGATTCCACAGTGACACTGCTCCTGGTTGTTAGGAAAGCATGTCGTTCTATCATGGAAACAAGGCAGATCATGCTTCTTGTGTACGCTGCCATTTTGCCTGTTTCTTCTTCCCTCGTCTGTCAGGATGTTCCAGAAACACGAGCAAACCCACCTAGCGCCACCAGCTTTTAATAGCCGACATTGCATTTATAAACTAAAAATAAACCAAACACGATGTAATTATTGAATAACACTAATTATTATTTTAATTATATAATTATAAATAATTATTTAATGTCACTAATTGCTAAACTCGCCCTATAGTAGCCGTTTTTTTTAATTTATTGACGCTTCAAACTTGACTATTGATTATAATCTCGCGAGAAAACAATGACACATTGGGCAAACCATTAACCTAGTAGTTAGGGGGGGAAATCGTAAGTTTTATACATTTTAATTTAACCTGAAGTCGCCGTCCTTTTGTATAATACTAGAGCAGCAGTAATAATAACGACAGGCGGTGTAATACGTTATACAGCGATTTTATCGTTTTGTAGTTTTACTTGTAAATACCCGTTATGTGTTCAATGGTGATTACCAGCCGAGCACAGCAAAATCGATACAGCCACCGGTAGTACGGCTGTCAACAAACATGGCTTTGAAACGAGCGCTGCATTTTGTTTTCAAAGTTGGTGACAGGGCCAAAACTGCCACCTTTTACAGAGATGTTCTGGGCATGAAGGTAAGTTTTCTGAGCTGCATTTAAAGGTAGGTTTGGACTGACGCCGCTCAGTAGACTAGCAGCTTTTGCTGATGTCGGATAATTTCAGGGTTGCACAACCTGAGCAAATTAGGGGGAAGTGGACATCACCGAATTGTAATTTTCTCACTACTTGTTATTCATTTCAGGTTTTAAGACACGAAGAGTTTGAGGAAGGCTGCAAAGCAACTTGTAATGGGTAAATAAGACACAACTCTAGTTGAATCTTGAGCTCAGTATAACGCTAAGTAAAAGTCACGTGGGGGAAAAGTATTTGCTCCATTCCTGTTACACTTTCACGTTTCAGATCGTCAAACAAATCAGGTCCTACTGAAATATATTTATTGCCCCCTAAACCTAATAACTAGTCATGCCACCTTTGGCTGCACGAACTGCTATCAAGCGTTTGAGATAACGATCAAAGAGTCTTTAACGACATTGTGGGGGAATTCTGACCTTCTGAACTCTTCTTTGCAGAATTGTTCTTATCTGTATCTGTATCGTATCTTATCTGTTCTGTGTCTTGTGTACTATTTGTTTGTACATGTATCGTTCTTGCTGCTGTTACACCCAAATTTCCCCTTGTGGGACAATTAAAGGATTATTTTATTCTATTCTATTCTACCCATACAGCCCCTATGATGGGAAATGGAGCAAGACAATGGTTGGCTTTGGTCCAGAGGATGATCATTTTGTTGCTGAACTGACCTACAACTATGGTGTGGGAGAATACAAACTTGGCAATGACTTCTTGGTGGGTGAGAGTTTGTTTTTACATTTCATACAGGAAAAGATTGTCTTGTTGTTCAGTGTACAGTGGCAGTAACGGGATATTTGTATGTGTGTTTTCGTGTTAGGGGCTCACTCTGCAGTCGAGCCAAGCTGTAAGCAATGCTAAACGTCTTGGGTGGCCTCTCACTGAGGTGGGAGAGGCTCTGTATCTGACTCGGGCTCCTGGAGGCTATCCTTTCTACCTGGTTGACAAAGAGCAACCTCCTAATGGTGAGTGTCACACACGTCAAATCTGCCTTTTTCAGCTTCTTCCTCATTATCTTGGGTTTCTAGCAGGCTAGATGACACAAAGGCATATTTCTTTTCTTTTTTTTTGCTTCATAAACCTCCATCAAGGATCAAATTGTTACATACATGCTGGTATGGTGCACAAACATAAATAAATACTTTGTAACTTCACAGTGATCAGAGTTCATTATTGAGAAAAGGCTGTAATGTCCATTCTTAACAGTTGTACTCGCATAGCGTTTCTCTCCATGACATAGTTGGAGCGATCTATCTGCTTAACAGTTTCCATCACATACCACACATGGATGTCTCCTCACTTGTGACAGCTGTTAAACCTGTCTCTGATCCTGTATGAAAAAAAAAGGCATATGATCACTGAGCTGAAATCAGAATCATCAGAATCAAAATGCTCTTTTAATTCCGGTAATTATGTGGAACACTTGTAAGCAGGTGCTGGGTAAGAAGTTCAAGGAGACCCAGATGTCTAAAGTATAAAGAAGAGCAGAAATGATCACCACAAGATATCACTATGTAATGCGACTCAATTCTGAACATTCATTTCTTTTAAGGGTTTATTTGTACACATCCAGAGTCAATTTCCAGCAGTCATAAAACAAAGCATGATTACAAAAACACCAGATGCCAGTTTATATCATGTGAATCATTTTATAAGCTAAAATACCAAATTTGAGTTTGTTAAAGCTTTACAAATAAAAGAGTTGCTAGTTTTCACATATCAGTGCACTTATTTAAAATACATTCATTTAAAATTCCAAATTTAGGCTGTTTAACCATATCCTGAGGCAAAAAGAATATTCCTATTGAACTTGTGATTCCCTGTCTCTTTAGCGCTAAATGAAGCCACCCAAAGACATGAAATATCAATAGAAAGCACAGGATGTCCTCCATTCATACATCAGGACTTAGCAGGGTAGGTCAAATACGTCAAAAGATATAGACCGTTACAAAGTTTCTGGTATTGGTATTGTTATAACTTTGTTACTAGTCACCAGCCAAGACAGCCACTAATCAGAAGGTCAGTGTGATCAGTGTGTGTGTGTGTGTGTGTGTGTGTGTGTGTGTGTGTGTGTGTGTGTGTGTGTGGGGTGAG
>VUQR01011674.1:0-10298 GCA_015108515.1 Hemichromis elongatus
CGGATGATAACAAAGAGAGGAAAGGTAGTCAGAACTGAGGGGATCAAACTACCATACCATACCATACCATCTTTATTTATAAAGCACTTTAACATAAAAACCAAGGTTCACAAAGTGCTGTACATATACAGATAGCATAGAAAATACAATGATAAAATGTAATAAATAACAAATAACAAGATAAGTAGAATCAAATAAAAACCTGTTAAAAAACAAATTGAGTCAACCCCTTAAGGAGTGCCAAAGGCTTCATCAAATAAGAATGTCTTAAGAAGAGTTTTAAACTCAGAGAGAGAAGAGGCCTGCCTCACGTGCAAGGGCAAATCATTCCAAAACTTTGGAGCAGCTACAGCAAAAGCACGGTCACCTCTAAGTTTGTACCTCGTTTTTGGTACCTTAAGGAGCTGCTGATTTGCAGACCTAAGGGAACGGGCAGGTGTATATGGCTGTAGTAGCTCCGAGAGATAATATTATTATATGAATATTTTTGGTAGTAGTAGAAGTAATACCACCAGTATCCAATGCATTTTAATTTTGTAAGACAGCAGAGTGCAAACAAATTCAGATTTGGAAATACTGATAAATTGCAGATCTGCACTCGTTCACTTGCAGACAATGGACACACTGAATGAGACACACAGAGTGGAGCAGGCAGCAGTCGCTCAGACGCTTTTAGTTAAAATCTGAAGTTTGCTCATCCAAAAGACAAAGTCAGACTCAGAGCAGCGCCTACACTGGTCCCCAGAAATACACCCAGCAGGTTTAGTGCATCCAATATAGGTGAAGACCAGGAAGTCAAGTGGAGGGAAAGAAAGAGAAAACCATACCGATACAGCTCTAAACAACAACCACTGACAATCGCCCAAACATTTGCTTTCCTTTTCTTCAACACAGCAGTAATCATAGTAGTTTACACACTGGTACTATCAGTACTAATAAAACACAAAATTAATATTGCCACAAATGTACGATTTCAATTTAAAAAGACATGATTGTGTGAAAACATTCCACGTGCATTTCCTCAGTCTCATGCATCACGTCACCTTCCCCAACAACCAAAACCATCTCCAACATGCAGTAGTGCCTCTGTCTCATTTTCTGCTGAGCAAAACACAATTAAGGTGAGCGGAGAGATTCGTCATGTTGATTTATCCCACACCTCACATAATGAAATTTCCTCACATTCCCTTTTGAGCAAGTTGGCTGAAGGCGAGAGAAGGAGAAAAAAAAATGAGAAATTGAAGACGGGGCGACCCCTTGCACCCCGCGTTCCTCTATTTAGATGAATGAATCGTACCTCTGTCCCTTTCATTTTTCTCAATTAAGCGTTTGCCATTTGGAATGCTTCCCAGCTTCATGATCATTAAAACCTTTGCATGTCAGAGGAGGAGGCTGAGGAGGATGGGGAAGAAAGGGGGGGGTGGTGGCACCCTTAATTTAATTTCACAGCCGTCAACGCTACCTGCCCTCATCGACAGACATGAGTGAATGCGAGGGAGGGGTGGTTAAAACACGGAGAGATAAATGGCAATAAACACAGCATCTATCTGAGGGCGATTGCCAACATGAAAAACACTTAGGAAAAAAAAGTGCTGCTTTGTCTGCTTTCTTACACAAAAAAGCAAAGTTTCACAACACTTAAAAAATGTCCCGTTTTCTGGTGTAAATTTGCTTCAGTTCAAACTGAAACACTACAAAACCGGGAAATCTAGTATTCCCACAGAGAAAGATGGAAAAGAGCAGTGAGCCCACCCAGAATAGAGTCTACAGTTTCTTTATCTTCCTCCTGATGCTGCACTGACCACTGCATAATCCCCTGACCCAGCGTGCTTCAGCAGTTAATGTGATATATTCATGTGTCGATAGCAGGAATGCAGGGGAGAAAATCAATGCTGATATAATACACTCACATTAACATGGGACAGAGGCAAGGCCACGGAGGAAACTTCCCTCCGCTCAGAACAAGCGTGTATAAAGAGAGAAAAAGCCGAACACACGGTAACAGCTGTGCTCTTTTCTTTATTCCCTGAAAAAAGTCCAACACAAGGAGTCGAAAACTGATCTGGATAATTCATAAACAGATGTAGTGGCAAGATGCATTTTCTTTAAAGCCGCAAGCCAGACAGACAGCTGGATCAGTGGCTTTCAAATCCCTAAAGGTTTCATTTAGAGGCAAATGCTAATTCTTATCGACCCGCCAGTCAAGTTGGCAAATAAGTGATGGCGGTGCGTCCCTGCTGCCTTTCCAATACCATCGCAATCAGAGGAGGTGGAAAGGAGAAACACCTCTGGTTTAATCACATTCGTGGGTTCTCTACCTCAGTGATTTGCACACTGGGGACCTCCGAGGGGGGTTCCACAATTAAAGCTTACAATGATCTCTCTTTGCAGAGCCTAATTTTTGCATCCACATGGGGAAAAGGATCAACACTGTGACCTCAGTTTATTCTGAGTCGAGCACAAATATCAAGCAAACCATCAAACAACAAGTGTGAAGATGAGAGAAGTAAAGTCATAATTAATCATTGTTTCCATGTTTCACGTGGTAAACGTTGAGCTGATTCAAGGGTGGAGGGGTGATTGGTGACAAAACAGCAATGGAGAAAGGGGAAGTTATCAAGACCTAGGTAGAGACCTGGACCATGGTTTGGAGACTGTGGGGTTCACAAACAGACAGGAAGTAGAGCTGGAGTGACCAGGATGGACAGGATTAGAAGTGTCTATCTCAGAGACTCGTTTGAAACCTTTGTGCAGAGGAGGGAGGGAGGAAATGTTGGACAAAGGATGTTGAATATGGAGCTGCCAGGCAGGGGGTAAAGAGGAAAACCAGACAGGAGGCTGATGGATGGAGTGAAGCAGGAAATGCAGACGGTTGATGTGACAGAGGAGGGTGCTAGGGACACGGTGAGAGGGAGGCACATGATTTGCTGTGGCGACCCCTGAAGGGAGCGGTTGAAAGAAGAAGAATATAAATATGGAATCTGACCTGGTTGTGGTGCTAAAGAAAATGTGTCGTCCCTCCTTCACGCTCTACACAGGCAGCATCCTCTCCAAACAAAACGAGCATTTACAATACTGACACTGGATTATCCTGATATGTGCTTCCTGTGAGAGAAGGTAACTTGAGGCAACGCGACTCTATATGATTATTTGATTTTATGTGAAACAGCTGACGTATTTTTTAAACAACATAAATGTTGGCTGAAGGTTGATAACTGCTCATTTCTGCTTTCACTTGTTTCCTTTTCGCTCACTGTTGGGTTTAAACACTAAAATGAATTTGTTACATGCTGGCAAAAAAGTACTGTAGTGGCTTTAGACACCAATATGACTTGGTTAGCGTTAGGCTTTTACAATCGAGTTCACATTTTAGATGCACTTATTCACACAGCCACGAGAGACTGCAGGCATTTCAAAGTCCTAAAAGACGTAACAGTCAATCATACATGTATTACATGCAAATATAAAAGAATTTGCCGCATTTTGCCAACCTTGTGACCCTTTTTATAGTTGCCTTTGTGTATAATTTCAATTTACCAGGAACTTGTTCCGCATGCACAAAATTTCATTACAACAAATCCAAATGTTATTAACATATTTCAGTGGTTCTGAAGTTAAAGTTCCTCCAGGTCAGATCATCAGATCCATCCTCTGAGAGCCATGGTTGTGTAGAGATATTCAAATTTAGATCAAGGTTCAAACAACATTTTAATCGCAAAAGCCTCCAGATTGCCTAAAAAATAAAATATGGGATATTTTCTTTTCTCAAAAATCTTTTGTTGAAGCTCATGTATACCGAAGCACCTCTTGAATTAAAAAAAAAAAAACTCTTACCAGCACAAGACCTCAAAGGAAAAAAATGGTGCAACTGCTGAATATTATGTTCATAAAGCCACAATGATGTCAACATCTTTGACTATCAGTCTCCCAGCAGACATCCTGAAGTGAGTCTTGGGCCGAGTTTTGTTCATGAAGAGTGTGTGAGAAACTGTTGAGGTTGTGTTATCGCTGCCTTCTCTGGGCCTTTCAGAAGAGGCTACATTATGTGTCTGCTTCTCTTCTCAGCAGGACCAATTCCACTATCGAGCACAGTCACCCTGCAGACGTCAACCCATTGATTTATACTTTCACTCCACTCCTCTCTCCATCCCTCCACCACCCCTGCTATACTATATGTCGGCACCATGTCGTCCAGGACGTGGATTGACTCTTAATACACGCCTCATACGCAAACACACAAACACTCGACAGTCTCCCCACCAGGTTTGATTAATTTGGCTCGTAACGCATGTGAGCAGAGCTATCACTGGCATCCAGATGTTCCACAGCCTTTTTGTCTGTACCCCCCAACCACACACACACACACACAGACATATACACACAAACACACCGGGCGCACACCTGCTTCCATCCCTTCTCCTTGCCTCCAGTAGTTTAGGATGTGATGCTGCATGTAGCATGCTGTTGTTTTGATTATTCCTGCTTTGCTTTTTGCTCTCTGTGAGCCGTGACTATCTGTCCTGCATCAGAAGAAAGAAGCCTTTTTTTCCAAAGAGCCCCAAAGAGATTGCATCAGCGACTTAAAGGAAGCTATCAAAGAAAAAGAGCACGTGTGTGTGTGTAAATACAACACACAAACACACGTAAGCACACATGCATGCAAATTCCTCTTCACCCTAATCTCCAACAATCGCACGCAAACACACTTATTTCACCACAGAGTGTGGCCCCGGTGCTAACAAGCAGTTCCTCGGGAATAGAACAGGAAGCTTGAAATCACTCTCATCTCTCGGCCGTGGTGTGCTTGAGAATGAGGTCCCAAGCCTGCTCTTCACTTATGAGCCTTCTCTTATCACAAGGCTGGCTTGCCTCCTGTGATCCAACCTCCAATCTATGACTAAATCCTAAACACGGGAGAAAGGATGAAAAAGAAGGAATGGGTTTTAGAGGAAGGTGAGAATGAGATAGAGGACAGTGGAGATGATAGAGTGCACAGGAATGTAGGAATGCAGATCACAGAGAAGATAGCCACCCTATGGATGGCAGGCAGCTCTCAAGTTGTGCAGCAGAGCACTTTTAGTAAGAAAAAAAAGAGAAAAAAATCTTAAGTGATTGATGTGATTTTAAGGACTTTTTTTGTTGGTCTATCATGGTGGCTAATGCTACACCAGCCTCCTAAGTCATCGTGGCGTTTAACCAATCACAACAAACATGTAGCTTTTCATTTCTCAGATTTATGCCACAGTTACGGTGGCCCTGAAAGGTCAAACAAACTGCAACTTGAGAAAACACCAGCAAATAGAGAACTGTTGCAAAAACACACAGGACAGAAATTTTAAAAAAACAAATGATACAAAAGCTCAGAAAACAAACAACCTCACGAAACACAACAGAAGTGTTTCTGGGGACACAATAACGTGACGGAACAAGTGCGTAAGTGACACGCTAACAGTGAACGGCTAATAGCAAACATGTATCTGCAGTATTCTGTGAATCATGCAAATAAAACACGCAGTCCTCCACTTCTGTTGTGTCTCCAAAACACTTCCCTTGTGATTTTTCTATTTGCTCATGTTTTCCCAAGTTGCAAAGTGTATGACCTCTCAGGGCCACGGCACAGAGTGCTACCAGTTGATTACATTTTTAGTTAATCACTGAGCTTTAAAATTACAGTTATTTATTAAAATACAAGATAAATGGGAGAGAAGCTACTTTGCATGTTCTTTGGATGGCTATAATGATAAGTACTGGTAATTAGCAAACAAAAGAGGTCCTGAAGAGCCAGTAAAAACAACCTAAATTTTCTTCACAGCTCGACTCAGCTTTAAAAAGCTGAGAACGAGTAAGTTATAATTAATTACACAGACTCTGACTCAGAAAATTATCATCTCCTATTCATGTAGACCAGCTCTTTCAAGAATGATGTATTTCTATCAATTATTAAAGCTTTTTAAGCACAAATGATTTTTGGAAATGTTTATGACCTTTGATCATGTCTCTATGACTCACTGCCTCTTGACACATAAAATTCAAAAAGCCCATTTTCATGGAGAGTTTGCAAAGTCACGGTAAAAACGGTAAAAGCAATGGAAACCACGCAGCACTAATGATATGGCAACACATGCAGCAGCCAACAGATGCTGGTGCACCCTCACACACTCGTGCACACACACACACCCTCAGGGTATTTGTATTTCTGAAGCATATGCGTCCCTGTTTTCAGAGATGGAGTTAATTCGGCTCTATATCTCAATAAGCAGCTTCAATCTGTTGTCTGATCATTTGAGGAAAACACACATGATTAACATACCATAGTGTGCGTGTACATGCTGGTGTGTGTCTGGGTGCAACGTTCTCTAAATGCAGATAAGTACCAGAGCACAGACCACCCTTTAATTCATCCAGACTCAAAGCAAGAGAGGGTTAATCAGTGTGATTGTTGGAGAGCACTGATATGAAGTTAAAGCCTGGACAGTGACGTTGTGTTGCTTTAAAAGCTTTATTGTTCTGTGTGTCTCTATATGGTGTTGATGTTGAATGTTTCCCCGCTCTGCAGTATCTGAATCCCTGGCACCCATCGTTAAGAATCCCTGAATATGCACTTTGTTTATCTGTGTGCTGATTTAGAGACGAATGCGGGGACATACATCACGGCAAAGAGAACAAATGCATGCACACTCTTTTCTCACACAAACAAACAACACACTAAAGCCAGGATGGCGTGCAAGGACCAGATTTTGTGTGACGTTCTAAAAGAGTCATGCAAAACTAGAGTCGTCGTGCCTCCATCTGTCCTCCAGTTTGTTGTCGTTAGTTTTAACATGACACAGAGCGGCTCTCGATCTTGGTCATTTTTTTGATTATTATAAAAAAAATTGACAATTAAAATGGCTTTGAGTCCGTGGTGCTGTTAAAGGTACTCTGCCTCCAAAAGAATCAGAAAATTTAAAAAGAAAGTTTCCTGCTGTGAGGCTTAAAGTTTAACTTTCAGTGTCAGGAGGAGAATTGTCAGGAACCAATGGTTAATCAATATGACACGCGCCATTTACTCAGCTCCACCAGACATCTTGAATTGTAGGACAGGTGTAAATGAACAATAAATCATTTAGGTGAGACAATTTTTAGAGTCTTACTGGGATATTTGATTTATAGGTAAACTGTTACACCTGTGCTTTTCCACCTGTGAGGCTAACAATTGAAGACTGCTCAGTCTATAATTGTCATTTCTTACTGCGGCCACAAGAGCGTTTACTTTGATAAATGCAGTAGCATGCACTGTGCACTACATATACTCAAAACACTTTTCAAAACCTTGATGATTGCCAACTTGGCTACAAAGCAGACGAGTCAACTCATTTTCAGCCAGTAGGAGAAGCAACGCTGATGCTTATGCTAGTTAGCTAATAAATAAATAATGCATTTCTACATTAGCTACAGCAACGTCACCCATTACCTTTGGGCATACTATTGTGAAAGTGCTTTGGCTACAGCCATGTTGGTATTTTAGAGCCAGAAGTGACTATAGAGGTTTCTCACATAATATCATATGCACACTGCTTGAGAGTTGTCCACCAAATTGGATGTGTACAGCAAGCAATCAATTGCAAGATAAAAGAGTCTTCCCAGATTAGACATTTCATAGCTCCTGGAGGTTACCGGCAATGCTAGAGGAAATCAGTTGCTGCAACAAAAAACACTTTATGATTTCTGTGGTCAGTAGCAGCTGGCTGCCTATAGTTTGCATGGAAGATGCAGACTTGTTTGCAAACACTTGCTAACTACTAGCTGTGTGGTATAAAAGTTGAATGTTTGCCTTTGAAGTGAAACTTATGCCTCGACACTGCAGAGATTAAAAACATTTGTTAGCAAAGCTGCATTGATAAAGTGTATTGGTGCAATGCACAGACATACATTTTTAAAACTGGTACTTGTTAGACCAACAAAACACCCAAATTTACTCAACGAAACTTAAACTGTCATGAATTTTGGACTCAAATTCAAAAGCATGGAGAAAGACAAGTAAAGCAAAAAGAAGCCTTTATTTCGGCTGACACTAAATCCAAAGCTGAGACATGCCAGGAAGGTTAACAGATAGTGAGACAGGGACCAAGGGGAAGACATCACAACATATAAGGGTAAGGGTAATTAGGGAAAGGGCACAGATGGGAAAAACTAGATCCAGGTGCAGATAATCGAGACAATGAGACCTCATGTGAAATAAGTCTAAACACACGACACTAGGGACAAGTAACTACCAAAATAAAACAGGAAGTGGGAACCATAAGTGTAGAAACACACACACAGCAATGAACTTAACATCAGGGAGTTGGCACAAGAGGATCAGACAGGAGACACAGAGGAAGCTATGACTCAGTTATAAGAAGAACCATAACACCAAACAAAGAATTTACCACAAGGCCCAAAACCCACAAACCCACACGTTATCATGACAGAAAAATACAAACCTTTTGTATGGTTTGTACCTCACAGCCAGCCACAGAATTATTCAGATGAGTCTATTAAACATGCTAAAAAAGGCCTTAGCAGCACAAACGCTGCTGTTAGTAGTTTACTACATGCATGTTTACATAACTAGGCAAATACAATCACACTGCCCATGCATATAAATCAACAACAACCTCAAAATTGAAAACATGTGTAGAGGTTGTATAATCTCTAAAACCTCTACATTCACAGTTTGGTTTTGATGCCAGAAAATGACACTTCAATATTTTTACTAACAAAAAAATAAAAACAGAATTTTCAAATGAGGTTTTGTTTATTGTACACAGATGTGTAGTTTTTGTTTTACAATTTAAAAATCTTTTTATCATATTAAATGCTCCAACAAAGCACTGTTTGGTCCTTTTGGTGGTCGCTTCATTTGGATATTGCATTGAAATCAGAATTATGACCTGATATACAGCGGTCCCTTGTTTATCGCAGGAGTTACGTTCCAAAAAAACCCCGCAATAGTAGCTAACTTTATTTTTTATAGTTATTATAGATGTTTTAAGGCCGTAAAACCCCTCACTACATGCTTTATACACTTTTCTCAAACAGGCATGAACCTTTTACACTTTTCTCTCTTGTTTAAACTCTCAGAGTTTAAACCTTCATAGAAAAAAAAAAAGTTCAGTATTATAGAATGAAACCAAAGACACCCGCGGTTACCTTTGATGGTGCAAAACGTTTGGTTGACATTGTTGTGTTTGTTGGAGAAAAAACTTACAAACCTACAGTACTTCAGAGCACACTGCTAGCAATCAAAGATTTATGTAAATCTGAAAAGCTGAACGTATTCTGTGCAGGAGACACGGCACGAAATTGATTGACAATGGTCTACAGCCAATCAGGATGCAGAACACAATGCGCTGTACCTACAAAAAAACAATAAACAGAACAAAAACGGGGCCGCGAAAGTTCAACCGTATTATAACGAGGGACCACTGTACTGTAGGACATTAAAATAGGTGTAGGCCATTTGATGGAATTAAAATATCGGTTAAATTTTGTCGGTTAATTGTCAGTTGGGGAACACCATCAGAAAAAATTAAAAAGACGTGCAACTGCATTAAAAAGCAGCAGAGCGCACGTGTTAAAAGCTGTGGTTTAGCAGCATAGATCCCTCACTGATCTCGATCTATCCCGCATGAAGCGCTCAGTGTTACAGGAATGTACTGTTAAATCTGTGAAGTAGTCTTTTAAGGAGAGAAATTAAATACAATTTCCACGGAGTATTTTGATAAGAAGCATCTAATCACCAGGATTGAAACAGTGCGACGGCTGAAATGTGCGCTTGTTGAAAACTCATTAAGAACACAACAGCGTAATTCCCATCATTTACAGATTCTGTGACTATTTCGGATAAATACGGCAACTATGGCAAATGGATTTGTTTTCAACTGCACTGGCAGAGTGTTTGTAAAGCACTGCAACTGAGTCACGCGTCACGGCAAATCAATAACAGCAACGGATGTCGTTTGTATTTCAAAGATTTTATACCTGACCAATCTGAAAAATCTAAATCTACTGACACGATTTAAACAATGTGCATAAAATAAAACCTCGAGAGAAAGAGAAGCCTGCAGAGAAATCTGAATTTCTCCAGAGGGGGTATAAGTAAGAGAAGTGTAATTATGCCGAACCACATCTGGAGTGTGAATACAGCAGAAAAGAGGAGATGGGGAAAAAAAGCTCTAAATAAATTGGACGAACACTTTTATTCTTAAACACCACAAAGTCAAAGCCACCATCTTTTTCTTTCCAAGTAGCTTCCCTCTGTGTAGTGCTAGCAA
>VUQR01011674.1:14667-47742 GCA_015108515.1 Hemichromis elongatus
GGGGGGGTGGGGGGGGGGGGGGAGGAGGGGAAGGGGGAGGGGGGGGGGGGGGGGGGGGGGGGGGGGGGTCGTTGTATATTGACAGAGCACCAGAAGGAGAGACTATGAATTATGGTCACACTCCTGAAAATCAAATAAATTAAGTCCAAATAGTTTTAGTCAGTGTTAATATTCAACATTAAACAAAGAAGATTAAAAGATGCCAAACATCAAACCCTACTGGCTATTTCTGATGACCTCTGGAGATTGTTTTTCAAGGTTTATAGCAGATTTTTTTTAAAGCGCTAACAAAAAAGCCAAATCACTGTCACACCATAGCCGACGGTCCCTCTTTTTGCTCCCTACGACTACAGTTTATTTGCAAAGCCTGCCAAAACATGGCTGGTTACAAGAACTCCGGCTACCAAACTCGGATTTAATAACTTGTGCTAGCAACAGAAACCAGGAAGCTTTCTGTAGCAAAAAATGAGATTACCGAAGAATTGCTTCAAACAGTGAGCCGCTCGTTTCCTGCTTTTTCTCCAGCTTGTGTGCAGACTGGAAAATAAATGTAGAGGCATCTATGCAAGGTGGTGATTAAAAACCTGTGTGAGAGGGGGGCAGACAGGAGTATCATTATTTATCAGCTCCTTATGGCCTCTTTCACACACACCTGGGTCCCCTTAGAGCTGTGACGACACACACACACATACAGAGCACGTTCCTTGACACAAATGTTTCTGTGGCAGCTACAGTCACATATACACAATAATGATCTGACACAGTTTGATACATAATTATGAACAGAGTTGAACAGAACATTCAAAATTTTAAAAACAAAAAATCTTCCATTTAAACACTCCGGTGCTATTAATCACTCATCAGATGCCGATGAGTAAGTAAGCGCTTCAATGCCGAAACAAGTTGGACTTAAAAAGCAGTAATGTTGGATTCCCGCTCTGTAGAAGACTCTAATTACACTGGATCCTTCTAATAGAGTCACGCTGCACCAATTAAAGACAACAGAGACACAGTGCAGATGTACAGAGCTCATTACTCACACAAACAACACAGTTCTAGTGGGACAAGGAGATTAATGGCACTCGTCTTATGGTGCATAGGTACTGTTTGCGTGATGCAACAGTACAAGACCGAAAACACAGCTTTTCTGAGTAAACAGAGACAGAGGCAGACTTATTTTCAGTCCCAGGCGGTCAAGTGCAGGGCAAGACACTACACCATTTCAATTTCAGGGAAATTTCAAAGATTCTCGAGGGCCTGTGGGTACGACGGGGTGGCAGTGAGCGAGCAGAAGTCAGGACTGATTTGGAAGGAAGATGAAGAAGCGATGAAGAGGCAGGAGGGAACAAAAGGCCGAGTTGAAAGGAAATGCTAAAGCGCAGGAGGTGAGAGGGGAACATATTCTTGTGAAAAATCACAGCCGTGCATCATTTTCCTGTGACGTCTCTCTTTGAAACACAAGCAAGGCATCATAGTGATAATTGCATCCACGCTTTCACTGTCAGGAGTGACTCTGGTCTCTTGTGACGATTCCCATCTTTTGCTATTTCTCCTCATCTCAGCCTTTCTTTAAAAATGCGCAGCCGCTGAGTGGAGGCTTGCTGTCGTAAAAAGGCAGGGCAGATATCACGATTAGGTCCTCTGACAGGGAGCGCATCCCTCTCTTATCCAGCTGAAGGCCTTTCACTCGATAGAGGACGTTTGTTCCTCTTACAGCTTCTGACAGGCTGTAATTCTGTTTTAGGGCCGAAAAACCTCAAAGTGCTACAACAGTCTCAGCAGCAGTGAAACTTCTTTTTTTTAAATTTTATTTCAGACAATATTTCTCTCTGGATCAGATGAATACTGTGTCTCTCCTCAGTCATACAAAGTGCTGATTGCCCTCGTGACCTCTCCTGAGGGTCGTTGACTTGCCCTGGCCTTGTGTGTGCCCAGACTGTGTTAAACACTCTGGCTATAAAAGGCAAAGGAGAGATGATAGAGGGGATTAGGACCTCCGTGTGACTCCTGTTTCTCATTAAAAGTCTTATCTCCACCACAGAGACCCCCGTATTTCCACACTGACAGCTGACCATATATAATTCTCCCACCAAACCTCTAAATCTGTCAAAACCCACAGTGGTGCCAATTTTCTTTCAGTCATTGCAGAGCTACTTTTCATTATGTGAGTGGCCTAGTTTTCATCTATTTTATTTTGCATTATATCCTTTAATACTGTTTTATTCATGTCCTTTATTAATAAAACACTTCCTTATATGACTATTCTATTCTGCCTCACTATAGGGAATACTAAGGCTCCTTTCATGTTGCAAAGCTGGCAAATTTTTATGGGTGTGAGTATTCTTTTTCATTTCAATTTCTGTTTCTAACGTTTATAAATAAAGAAACCATTAAATATGAAACTTTTTTTTTAAAAGAATGAAAGTATCTTTAAAAGTAGAAAATAAGCGCTTTTCTGAACTCGTACATTCAGAAAAGCAGTGCGTCTTCTGAAAGAAGCAGCAAATTGTTTTCTAAAATCATTAGCAAACTATTATTGGCTCTGATTTAAGGATTAAAACACTGTTTAGTAAAAAGTTCACAATTGAACTAACGAACTGACGTAATTTTTTAAGATATTTGGACAATATTCTTTTCTTTCAGACACACAAAACATTTCCCGAACAATTGTTATGTGCAGTTATTTATGAGTCCTGACTAAGACAATATGGCAATGCAGTTTAATCTTGTTTTACTGTCACAGCAAGTCAGGGATTCGTTGTTTACAGTCTGCCCGCCTGGCATTTTAAACATGTTGACGACAGGGCACTGTGTCATGTCGACACTCATAACATGGATAAAGAACATTGCTCCTGCCTCTTCTTTACTTTTTGACATTTTCAATTATCAGCCGTGATCAATGCGATATCGGCCAATATATCGGTATCAGCACGCATGCATGCATATATTATATATATAAAATATATATATATATAAAATATATATATAAAATATAAATATATATATATATATTGCCACTGTGAAGCCATCCATTCATATATATATATATATATAACCAATATTATTAAAAAATAATAATTAAATATCACATTGACTTACAGATGCACTACTCTAGTTTCTAATCCAATGCAAAAAAAAATCAAGGCTTTAAAACTGTAGTGCACAAATGAATGGATGGCTTCACAGTGGCAATGTATGTCTTTTGTATACAGTCTAGTCTACAGCCACACTGGCTGCTATATGAGATGCTACTTTTGAGCTATTTGCTAAAGTATCTAAAAGGCAGTGCTACTGTCTGCCATGTTTTCCATGTTCTTTGATGGTGTTGCAGTGTGATGGAGTGTGCTGAATAACATTTCCAGGGTTATATTTATATATTTTTTCCATGTAAATTTGTGCATTTCAAGGGGAAAATTGTTTGTCTTATGGTTTTGTCACACTTGTGTGGTCTAGAGTAAACTGATGAGGCCATGGTGACATTCAGTGACTTGCTAGTGGTGAGATCGTTTGCAGACCACGGCCTTAAAAACATCTCTCCTTCAGAGCTAATACAAATTTTGAGGCTGCCATGATAGTCACCATTAAGGTTTGATGATGGTTGAAAGGTGAAGTCGTTGTTATTGTCAAAGATTAATCTAAAATTAGCGAAAGCAGAATTTAGATAGCTGTTTTGTTCGGTTCTTGTGCAAGTTTTGGTGTGTCTGAGTGTGTCCACGCAGTTGTATCAGCTGCGTACGCAAGTGTCTGTGTGACTGTGTGATGACAGATTGAGGGTGCTGGGAAACTCTGGGGAGCGATGACATCTCCTGCCCCTGTGGCTCCTGTTGAATGTGATCCGCGCTCACAGATACAGCCTGCTCTGCCCCCGGCAACATGACAAAAAGAAGATGGCACAGGTTTCCAAGCTGTTACGCTCAGCCTGTTTTTCTCTTTCTTTCTAGTTTGGTTTCCATCGTTTGTCTTTCTCATTTGTCTTCTCACAAGAGACGACTTGTATCACATAGTTGTCTCATGCCTGAGAAGCCTTGCTCCCAACATTAAATTGCTTCTGTGTGACAGAGAGAAAGATGAGCAATTTGCAGCCAGTTGCCACACTTCATAAGTCATCACAAGAGCTGCTGAAACGGTATGAGACTTCCCAGGATCTGAATTTTTTTTTTTTTTGGCAAAATTTACATTCTGTAAATACTGCGAGTGTATGAGCCAGAGTTCAGTCGCTACTGTTTCTGCAATCATTCTGGTTGATGAACAGAAGTAATAATTCATCATCTGCTTGTATGAACCGGTTCAAACAATCCTGACATTTCAAAGATTAAAATTCAGATCATGAGCATTAAAGCATAAATTGAGAAATAAATTCCACAGACAAGATTTTTAAAGGGGTCAAAAGATGAGCATGGTGAAAAGCATTAGAGTGATGAGAGGCGAACGACAGCCTGCATTTCTCAAACTCCCAGACTGTATCAAAAAAATAAAAAATCTCTCCATACTCCACAACTCTCTGAAAAACGCTAGTTAGAAGTTGAGGACCTGGGGAATTCCAGCTATGATGAAAGAGTGCGGCTAACTCCAGAGTAAACAGGGATAGAACGAACCAAGAGACTCGAGAGACAAGGGAAATCATTAATGCATCAAAGGCTGTCAAAAGAATACTGTGTGAAAGTCTGAAAGTGTAAACACAGCAGATGGTGAGCATCTCATTCCTGGACAGGCACTTCAGCCCCACTGACACAGTATTAGCCCCGACTGAGGTTGTTTGTAACTGCCTGTCACTGAGAAGGGATAATGGGGAAAATAGCAGGACGGATTATAAGATTAGGCTGTGCAGTCTTGACAACACGAACAGTGATTAGCAGACACACACAGCCTCCAACACCTCATATAAAAAAAAACAAAAAAAAAACCATTATTGTTATTACACACTCATTCCTCTTGTTTCTGATAATTTGCTGCTCACCAAAATAAGTGCTGAAATACAGAAACATGAAGACACCGCTAGAATGACACGGGACAGAAGCAATAAGCACTGGCTGCGGCAACGCACAGTAAAGCATGTGGGCAGATAAATGTCCAGGAAATAAAAATGAAACAAAAATGGGAAAGATTATGACAATCGAGAATAATCAATATTCTGAGCCTGCTTACCTGGCTCCATTAACATCACTAAGAGCTGCAGCCAGGACTGTGAAACCAGCTACGGAGAATCTTGAGATACTTTAAATGTCTTAAGTATCCAATTTTTGTAATTTGTCTTAAATATTCTACTTCCCGTGTAATACAAAACAAATTTACATCCAAGCACACCACCAAAACTGCACTCAATCAACACGTGAAAGAAAGAAATAGGAACAGCTAATTCTGCACATCTTTAACAGTGTTGGCTTCACACAAGTTTTGAAGGCGACTAATATATTTAAAAATGAAAAACCACAACAAAAACACCCATGATGACATAAACAATCCAGTGAAGTCGCTGTTAAAGACTCACTTCCTGCTCCTTTCCCTTTTATAAGCCGACTGCTATAAAGCAGCCTGAGCTTTTCTACACACTTTGTGCCTGACTAACACAAACAGCATGCACATTTCTGCAGCACTCTCTCTCCACACCTGAACAGACTCACTTGCCACACAAACGGAGTCACTTACACAGCTGCAGAGTGGCTGCTGTTATATTGAGTGATGCGCAGGAAAACTGTCATTTAACTTAACTGCTCTGCTAATATTCCTCCACTCGTGTTTTTACAGTTTGGTATGGGACAGATTGAGTCACTGCAGTCTGTTGCTCTGTTCTAGCAACCTGACTGATGCACATATTGCTGATATTTGCTCATGCTAGTTTAGGCATGATTAGTTGTTTAGTCTTTTTTTATATATATATATATTTTAACTTCCTTTTCTAACCTTGTTGGTCTTGTTACATTCTTGTAATAGTGATTTCTCTTATTTGATACGCTAACGGGAACCACTACCACCCTAGTACTACTATACCATCTGCACGTTTACACATCAAGATTGCCACTGCACGTACAAACACTCAAACTTTTACTGACTGCCAGACTCAAAGATGAGACGATAAAGCGCACGGTGAAACAGTCTGGCTGTTGACATGATGATCTCATCTTATTCATCCTTCACTTTCTGCCCAGCAGCCTCATCTTGACCTTTCAGTCACATGCTGAAAGACTGAATGAATAAGAGGCTGCTGAGTGAGATCGGACTTTAATCTGTTTGGTCCCGGGCTGGACGGTCACTCCATCAGTCTCCCTGTCTGTGTGTTCCAGGGACGTGCCCTCTTTTAACTGTAATCAGAGAGGCGAGTGAGGTGAGGGTTGAGTTGGGACAGAGAGAGCATAGGAAAGGCAGATCATCCCTTCTCGCTCTCTCTGTATCTTCAGAGTATGTCTTTGCTGTAACAGATTAGATCACAAGCTGGGGAGCATCCATCCCATCAGTGGATCAATCAGCGTGAGCCGCAGGAGCAGCCCGACACACACAGGACATATCAATTAGAACTGTCTGCGCGCTTGGTGTGTGTGCATGTGTGTGTGTGTGTTCAACATCAGCGTGGAAACGTGAATTCATAAAAGGCTGATGTGGGGGTGAGCAAAGTTCTCAGGTCAACAGAAAGATTAGGAGGCGACAAATGAAAGGAAACGCCACATTTTAACACATTTAAAAAATGCTTTTAATTTCATATTAAAAAATACAGTCTTCTGTAGATTACTTCGGCTCTTTGAGTTTAAACACTGCTTATTACAGAAACATGAGGCATGATCAGTTTCTGAATCTTTTCTGTAGGTCACATGTCAGTTTCATATAACTAAAGGTTTTCACACACCTAGAGCTTTGGATCTGTGAGAGTGTGGATGAAACATGAGGATGGATAATGACTGAAATCATGTGTGGGCGAATATGTGCATGTGGACATGTGGACATTAATATGTGAGTGTGTTGCTCATGGACAGAGAAACAACTGTTCATAGCCGACTTTGTTTTTTTAATGATACCCGATATCTGAGGATACCTGCTTACAATCATCCTCATCACATTCTTTTTGTCCGTAGAGTAAGAGATACACATCTTCAGGCATGATAAAACTCTGTTTGTGTCTGTGTGTGCATATGTGGGTGTTATCTACAAGGCAGACAGAGAGAAAGCACTGCAGGTGTAGGTGTGTGTTTTATAGGCATACTGCGCGTGTGATTTAAGAAGCATCAAGTTGAGTGAATGTGAGGCCCAATGTGGTTAAGATAGGAATGTGGAGCCCTGTCTCTAACATCAGGTATGTGCTGTGTGTGTGTCTGTGTATGTGTGCAAAGGGAGAACCTTGCACCTGCGGGTACCGTCTATTTGATAAAGATGAAGTGGTATGTTAGAGGCTGATTGAAGCACGCCATCCAAATACACAGTAGCCCACACCTAGACCTACATACGTGGGACACTCAGCTTCTCTAATCTCAGCCAGTGCCAGGCATCCTTCACTGGGGTAATATATTGTATTCTCCAGTGCTGAGGGGAGTGCAGACAGTGACTCACTTTCACATAGTGAACACGTAGAAGCAGCTTTGGTACATTATCAGCTCGTGTCTGCCTGAACAAACAAAAGACTGATTTGTCTTACCAAAGCGTTACTGTACCTGTCGTACAAAAGGACAACAAAAAAAACAAAGGTTCCAAAGTAACTCAGCATTTGAGCTCATCTGCGTGCTGCATTTTCTTATGTCGCTGCATCGGACCCAGGTCAGCTTCAACACATCACCAAATAAAGCGCAGCATTAAAGAAACAAGGACATCAAGTGTAAAAGTGAGTGAAGTGATTCATTACTATCCTGAAACTACAACACATACATTGTATTTTAAACAAGACTCCTCTTATAAAAACTGTGTTTTACTCTCTCTCTGATAACATGACTATAGGTTTTCAAAAATACAAAAACCAACAAAATTGATACTATTTCTAGTGGATCAAACAGTCATTTGGGGCACTACTGATGCCAGCAGTGTCGTCTTGGCCTCCAGATGACACACAACTTCACACAGTACTGCTGTAGACAGACAGGCACACAACCTGACTAACAGCTCAAGCAGCTGTTCATAACGCTGAACAACATTTTAGCATTTTAGGTCCGTAGCATCAAGTTTGACATTCTAGCATAATTCTAGTATCGTAAAAACCCTAGAGTGTAACAGTCAGGGTTGTATTCCACTACAGATTACAGATTACATGGCCCAAAATGTATTTTGTAACGTGTTCCGTTAAGTTGTTCAATGACAGTAACTTATTCAGAATACTTTGGTATACTTATTATATTCTCATGGTTTTTAACAACTACATGAATGTACTGTTGCTGTGTGATTTAATACTATTGAGGCTACTCGCCATACAAATACAAACTTAAATCTTAATATAAAATGAGCAACAGTGTGGTGGACATTAGGTAAGGCTGCACTTTTTGCAGTGATCTTGTATAGAAAACTATTTCTGTATCAGTAATGTTTTCTTTGTCTGTTAACAATCATGTGGATCTGCACATGATTATTTGCAGATAGCATGTTGTTAATGCTATCCATCAAGTATAAAAACAGCATGTTAATATGGAGATGGACATGGAGATCCTGAAGGCTGCTCCAAAAATGGTTAGATTATATTTTAAACATTTGTTCAGTTCTCTTCCAAACTCCAGCAGCTGTCTATTGTAGGTTTTGAGTGTTTACTAAAATAAAAAATAATGGCGTTCTAACATCTCACTTGTTTTTATTCAGGCATACATGTTTATTAAGAGAGCCTAAGCTTGTGTTTCTGTCATGTAGTGATTGTGCTTAACTGCATGCAGCTTATTAGACATTATGAAACATGATTCGTAAAAGCAAATTTACCGAAGATAATTAAGATAATTTTTAAAATTATTTAAAATTATTTTTTTTTCTTACTACTACTACTACATCATGTGTTATATTTTATGTCATGTGTAACTTCCATTGCAAATATTAATCACAGGTAAATTAAGAGGGGATGGCAGTAAAAACTCTGGAGCTGTGATATCATCAAGTACACAGCACGGCGTTCTCGGGAAGTCCAGACTCCGGCCTAGCGAAAATGCGAGTATTCGCATACGTGAGTATTTATAAACAACCTAACAGTCTGCAGTCTATAAACTAACCTCAGCCAATGCCAGCTAACAATGTTAGCTTGGTGGTGAGTAGCCTTCATTAATAGTAATAAAAATCATCTTCTTATGAAGTGGTGTCCAAGTAAGAAATGCATTCGTGCCGTTGCACTGCAGGCTCTGGGTCCATTGTGTAACTGACACCACCAACATTAACAGGATGCTTACATTAAAGCCTCTTATTGCGTGTTGAGTTTGGGTTTCCAGCGATCAGAATCAGAGAAACTGTATTAATCCCAGATGAAAATTGAGCTTAAAAGCCGCGGGTACTCGAACCCAGGCCGGACGCTCTCAGCCATGCGATATGACTATATGCTCCTCCAACTGAGCTAACACAATGCAGTTATTCATATTTTATATTTTATATGTAACGCCGGTATATGTATTCTGTTACTCCCAGACACTGGTAACAGTATGGTTAATGGTATACATAAACAAGAAGACAATGGTTAGATCTCATTTTACTGCATACCGGTAGTTTGCACATTTATGGGTTGTATATTAAATATAGATGTCAGTTTAACCTGTATTCTTTTTAAAGGCAGTAGGTGGTTCATCTTCTGAGAACAATCTAATAAAACAACGCAGCTTTTGCGTTATTTAATGACCTATAAATTATTTCCTTCTGACTCTGTAGTGTCTATCCCTCGTTTGTGTGCTGAGGTATCCAGCATTGTCAAAATGTGGCAACTGAGGGCAAAACACTAAAGGGGATGTCATGCTGGCTCTATCCATCTGTGGTTTGACATTACTTTCTCAAAGAAAAACCAACAAACTTTGACCTGTTTTTGCTGCAGATCTCACCACTCTTTGACATCCTTCCCCGAATCTCCCTGATACTGGCTCAAATCCAGCCGAGTGATGATGTTTTTGTGAAAAAATATTCCCTCTGCTGCTCTCTCTTCCTTTGCTGGGGACACTTGAAAGCTCAAACATGGCCCGGTTTACCGCTGCTTTCTCCTTTTATCTGTGCAGACCTGCTGGATCAGCAACTGTCCTTGCAGAGAGAATATCTCAGCCACTTCAAAATATTATTTGTGTACATTTTATCAGCAGTGCATGGAATTACTAAGCTTTTAGGTTGAGCATATCATGGTATAACAAAATATATTTAACCCTTTAAGACCTACCATAGCACCAAGTCCGCCAGAGCTTATCTTTATATTTTACCTGCTATAGTGCCATTTTTGGGAGAATTTCAAGTTGCTATACAACAATACAACCATTAGAGCCCAAATTTTAATACTATGTACTGAATGCATACAAATTAACTACATAAATAGCAAAAACGTTCAATAAACTACGAAAAAATTTAAAATTGGTTTTGGTTTTTTAACATATTTTTCTAGTTAAAGAAATTTGAGAGGTTTATCCCTCAAAACTGTAAATACAAAAAAGTTGCACAAAATAGTTTCCAACCACAGGAAATTTAATTTGAGTGTCTTTACAGTTTTTACAGTTGCTATTTTTGAGATACCCAAATTTTTATATACCGCAGGAAAAATTTAAATAAATATTATAATACAAAATTTGCAAGAAAGCCTGCATGTGCATTTCAATATACAATTTCCAACAGTGTAATTTGAGTTCTAAGCATCCCAAAAATTATACAGAAAGGCATAAAATCAAACATAAATTTTAAAAACACCAGGATAGGCATTTAAGGGCCTGATGGTAAAAAAAAAAGTTCAGCGAAAATGACGTCACTTCCGGTTTCGGGCAGGTAATAGCGGACATACGATAGTTCGCGCTGACGTCTAATCCAACGTAGGAAGTGTTATGAACAGCTGATCGGAATATTATGTTTTTGTTGCTGCAAGTGGTTTCTATGCAAGTTTTGCAAAGCTATATGTGGAAAGAAAAAACAGGCTGACAAGCTGGATGCATAAGATGTACTTACAACTCCTCCGGTTTCATATGCAAAAATAATTGCTGCGCTAGCTTATGTGGTTGCAGTTCTACAGGCATTTAAAAATAGTTACGCAAAACTGAGCGTTCCCGCTCTGACAGGTCTAAAAGGGTTAAAGAATCAGATCCGCTTTTTGGAAGATGTGAATATTTGCTTTCTTAAAGTTAATCATACTGGATAAGTGGACTGATGTATGAATGGATGGCTACATGGATGGATGGACAAACATTAAATATGAAGCCACAACCACAGGAGCCATGTTTGTCTGAACATTTTAGCTAAACTGCAAAAAGAGGGGAACTGTTGCCCTTGTGAGCTAACTGCTAACTCTTAGTTTTTGTAGTTTAAACAAATGAGTGTTTCAGGTCATGATGCCTTTTTACCCATATACGCCTTTATTGTGGATGGAATTTGCTCGCCAAATGTTAGATGATATCTCAATACTGAACTGCTCCAAGTAGGATCAAATCTTGCCAAAAAATTAAAAATGCACAGATGCAATGACCAAAATATAAAATTTCATGCTTTAAAATTGTCTACAGACACATCACAGTAGCTTTGTCCATCTTTTACATACAGCTGATGGATCTGTTATCCAGTCTCATGAGTTTTGAAACTGGTAGGTAATTTATTACCTTTAGAGAGAACTGGCTTATCTGCTTTTATTTGTTTACGTACATATATTTCCCTAAACATCCCAAAACTATTGCTTAAGGAAAAAAAAAATCTTAAAGACTTTAGTATGATTATTGCCTAAACCTTGATAAATCTGTCCTCATCCCTACACTTATCCCTAGCATCCTCATTTGACACCTCCATCAACCTCCTCTCTGGTCTTCCTCTTTTTTCCTGGCAGCTCTATCTTCAACATCCTTTGTCCACTATATCCAGTATGTCTATATAAGATGAAATCCCCTTCACCCCACTGTTTCTTGCATTAGAGGCTAGAAGAAGCTATGCCATCATTGAAGATATTACCTAAATATTATCTAGGTGATCATTTATTGTATAACCCTACAGCTTTACCATACTTGATCATACTTGATGCAGGTTTTTGTTTCATGATATGATTTTTACTTAAGGTGCATGTGCAGGAATTTACTGTAGGCTGGTCAGCATGCAAATCTAATGAAGCATTTTTAATTCACTTAGCAGAGCAAACACATTCGTTTACTTCATGCAAATGAGGCGAGGCGTAAATCAGTGTAGTTTGAGCAACATTAAGTAATCAATCACTGTATGCACGTGACAGCTACCGGTGGTCTCAGTCCTTCAAAATGACTTTAAAAAACCCAGAATTCCCCATAACACAGATGCTACAAACAAAAACACGGCAAAGCAGCTCAAGCTATGAGCAGCCTCTGAGAAGAAGATCAATCACTGCATGAGAGGGACGAGGATAAAACGACATGAGAGAAATGCAACTCAAAGCAAAGCACGCATAAACATGCGCACGCGCGCAAACGCTCTTCCAAGTGTGTGTGTGTGTGTGTGTTTACGGCTGAGGGCCCAGACGTGGAGGACTAAAGCAGCTGCAATCCAACTGCTACAGACACAACAATGAGTCATCCTGGTTGTTGTTCTCATCAAACAGTCACTGGTGGGAATTCCTGGGAGGCGTCCAGAAGTCACATTATTGTGACCATACCTGAGTCAGTCTGCTAGCATAAGTGTAACCAGTAAAGAAGTAAAACAGCTAAAACAATCAGGACACACAGCACAGCACCTGCACATAACTGTAGTTAATACTGAACACTCCTCTCTTAGTAAACTGTGTTGAATTTTGACTTTTTGTGTGTAATATTGCATATGATTTTTGGAAAAAAGAAAGGAGGAGAACGCCAACATGTATGCGGGGTTTAATGGAAAATCTGATCTGATTACAGAGCACCACCAGCAAGAAGTGAATCATTTCTTTAATTTCCTGGCCTGAGCTGTTGACATCATTACACAAAGACATTACTGAATTTCATATTGATGTTTGAAATTGCAGTACACACCCTCTTTAGCCATAAAATGCAACTTCTGCAGTAAAGAGAGGAAACAGCCCTTAAGTGCAAGAACCAGCTTCGACCTCATCATCTCTGCTGTAAGTTGCAAAATGAAAAAAAGCAGAGAGGCCTTCAGAGGTGGAGGACTCATGTAATATGCATAGCCACTAGTCTTTGAGTGTGCCTGTGTGTGAATGTGTGCGAATGTGCGTGTGTGTTGGCTGCAGCTTTCATGGCAGAATGACAGAAGAGTAGGAAGAGAAGAGAGACAGGCAAGGAATAAGAAACAGATAAACATGTTTTGGACCTGGCGATGGTTCTCCTCTGTCTGACAGATGTGAAAGGACTGCAGCGGTCCGGCAGAACAAATATGGGGGAAAAAATAGAAACAAAGGGCTGCAATTCCCACTTCCCTTCTTCCAATCTCCCTCTGTTCATCTTACCTCCTCTCCTCCATCGACATGTCATTTGTTGCTTGCTGCCGTGACACAACTGAGGAAGGCACAACCACATGGCAGGAGACTTTCACTGTGTGGGTGAGCGTGTGCAGAAGCAGAGATAATCAAAGGGCTTCCAGCTTATACAAAAGATAGGGAAGGTTAATTAGCATTGTAAAGAACATTAATAATGGAAAAAAAAAATCTCAGAAACATGGTGGACACTCTTGCCTCTTGATGAAGATTCATATCAAAGGACAGAAATGCTTTCAAAGGCCACATTAAAGATAGATTTAAAAAACTGTTGATCTCAGAATAATGAACGCAAAGCCTACGAGAGGACTTTCCAGTAAATTAAAAAGAAAACTGATGAATTGAACGGGATGAAAGTTCAGTCTTAATTACGGTCCAGCTCTAATTGACTGGTAGACCAATTACTGTGGTTTTTGTGGGTAATGTATCAGTGAGCGAACGGAGCCAAGTGCTGCCGTGCTCATAATTACAGTAGACATCAGATTAGACCAATGAGCAAGCGTAGCATGCCCAAATATGCAAACACACGCAGGCTTTGATTCATAAGCACACATTAGGCCGACTTTATCCATTTGGGTACAATCGCGACAGATGCTGGGATACAGCGGCAGAATGTAATGAATGGATGATTCAAACACGCTGCGTGTTGGTAAATGCTTTGTCAGGCCTGCAGATGGAGCGGTCGTGGAGTGTTTCTATGGTAAATATTAATCGTTCTTGTGTAAATATGCTTCTGTTCTGTTTAATTAATGAGACTTGAGAGCGCAAACTCAGAAGAAAATACCCATATTGCAGGAGGCGCGAAGGTGACCAGTCGCATTACTGTCAACCAGCAACACTTTGAGCAGCACGCACTCTAAAGCCGAGAAGACGCACGTCTGTGACTGATATCTGATGTCAGCGCGCGCCATGAGACGCAGGTTACCGTGTCAACATCACACTGCGCCTAAACTGGGTCACGTTCCGTCACACAAACAGAGGCACGAAACAAAGCAGTGTAAATACAGTGCGTATGCCTAATTCACTGCTCTGCTTTGGGTTTTTTTAAATTTAATTTTTGCCAAATCAATGAGAGCCGAAAGCCTCGAGCTGGTCGAGCTGTGATGAAACAGAATGAAACTGCCCGCGATTGACAGCAAACGAGCGCACAGCGTTTTGGGCTCTTGTCTGTTTGCGGTTGTGATAAAAATCTGTTTATTAGGGAGTTAAGATGAAAGGATAAAATATGAAGAACTGGCGTGTTAGAAAAAGGAGCACGGATTCACCGCACACCCACTCTCAGACACACAGAATATAAAATGAGAAGCAAGCAGCCTGAAGGGTGGAGCAGAAAAGCCTCTGACCAGAAACTAAAAACTCCAATTCCTTGAGCAAGGCGCTTGACCGAAAGTTGCTCCCGCAGAAATGTAGAAAAGTGAAAGGGATGGGAAGGGCTACATTTAGAGCCCGAAGGCATCGGGAAGCTTCGAGAAGGGCAAAGATGATCAAAAAATAAATAAAAGTGTTGGTAATGTTTGCTCTCTAAGAAAAGTTCTGCCACTCAGTCTAAGACATTTTCCAGGAAGAACTCTCTGAATACTAATAGTGACATGAATGATGGTCCAATCATTCTTACTCACGGAGTGATGGAAGAAAAACTCACTAAGCGTAATTTCATTTTTGGAGGAACACATTCTGCTAATAGAGTCTGTCGCTCTAATCCAGCCTGATATGGAAAATGTATTCATCTGTATCGGAGACATGATTGACACCTGGCGCGGGTACCATATGGGCTCCGGCGGCGACAGCAGCACTGAAATAACACAGCAGGTGCTTTGATCAAAGCAACTTCCTATTTTCATCACCACGCTTCTGAGGACATCTGCATAGCGGCTTTGCCCAAGGGAACGCTGACACAGCAAGTCGGGCTTCCTCGGCATCAGCACAATGAAACTTGATGTGTGAATGTGTGCGTGTGAGAGAGGGAACACACAGGAAAACACACTTCCTTTCCTTCCCCAAGCAGCCAGGGTCAGAGAAAACACTGAAGGACTCTCCCTGATGAGGATGAAGATAAGTGGGCACAGTTTCAGAAGGTTGTACAAAGGGGATCCATAAAGGGAAGTATTCACTGCGTACCGTACAGCCTGGGTTATGTGAAGTTTAGCTGCAAATCACAAACTTTTGCCAGCAAAAAGTTGGTCCACAGAGCAAATGAAAATTTCTAATCTCAAAGTCATTTTTATTCATTCTGCTGTGACTGCAGGATTCATTGATTCATTGGAAAGTGCAGCCATGGTGTCGTTTAAATTTAAATGCAGTTCTCCGAGGTACTGTGATATAGGCAGATAGTAGAAAAATGGCCCAGTTGTTTCTGCTGTTTTGTCGGAGCAAGAAAGAGAAAGAAACTCACCCTGAGTCAATGAATATGTGGACTGGGAGCCAATATGATAACAAGCTCAAAAAATTTGAATTCCACAGGCAGATACAGCCTAATGTTCAGGGTTTAGCAACTGATTTAGTTGCAAATTAGCAAATATTAGCATGCTGCTAACATCTGAATACTGAGAGACAATTATATGCCTGTACTACACTGGGAATCTATCCAGTGTTTGCTGAGATAATGCAGTCAGTGATTCAAAATTACAATCCCTAGAGCCACAAAACTAAGCTTGGTTAAAAATGTATATTTAAATGACTTTTTTCTTTAAGTTCAGTTCTCACAGTTTCTTTAGAGAATTTGTTTTGTGCAAATATATATAACAAAATCTTCTGCAAAAATGTCTAAAAAACAGTAGAACTATTAGTGTTTCAGCATTTGGACTGGTTCATGCAGTACACTAGTGCCCAATGCATACTTACTTGTGCAGTAGGTAAATTTTTTTGGGCCACCAATTTTCCACTATAAAGCCATGATGGTGACCACTGAGGTCTCAGTCACCCTCAGTTACACTAGCAACTGCCAGCAGCAACTTGCCTACCATCAGCAAAACACACACTTTTCCCTTGCGACTGGTGGTTATCAGTGTGGCACCAACATGAGTTTTGTTGGGGTTTTTTGTTTTTTTTTTACATTGAGCCCTAGCAATCTCCAACAATCACTTGCATTTAGCCAGGGAGTACACATTTCTTCCTTGCAACTGGTGGTTGCCAGATAATTGCCAATACGTCAATACATCACCTGAGAACCAAGTGTAAAAAGTGTTAAGAGCTCCGCAGACAATTTTTTAACCTTTGAGTACAACATCTGTGTACATGGAGACAAAATAACTGCACTCAAAATAATGAATGTACCTACTACTAACTATAGAAGTATGTAGGATTTGAGTTGCAATGCAAGAATAAGTTATTTTCTTTGGGAGGTCAAACATCAGTTATAGTGTTTCTGTAGTTACTGCCTGACGTCCTGACATTTAAAGATACAAACGAGACAAACAAGGCCTCTGGATCATTTGAATTTACAAACTGTTAATGGTAAAAATCACCAGTAATGCCAAAATTTACTTATGGCTCTCCACTTAACTATCGAGTGCCATTTCACTCCTTTTATCTCTGCATGTAACAATAAGAAAAGCCTGAGCCATTGCTTCTACTCCAGATGGAGCTACACAAACATCTCCAACTGTACAAGTGAGGGAAAATAACACTGTGCTTCATATTTCTTTCAAAAGCAAGAAAAAAAAAACAAGCCTTCAGGCATATCCCTTTCAAGTCCTCAACCCACGAAGCTCCCAGAGAGCTGTTTTCAAACTAAAACATTTTGAACTGGAAAGTACTGACTTGAAGTCGAATCAATAAAAACAGCAAAGCAATCAATGCAGGAAATATACTCCTCAGCATGTTTTTATGTAAGGACATAATGTAAATGATCTCCATATGTTAATATGGCTATAACCCTGCAGTGAAACAGCTGAGATGAAGCTTGTAGTGAGTGCTTGCACACTCAGCCGGGTGTGACATGTCTTCAGCCCTGAACAGATAACAGCACTGTGAGAATCTGCCTGAACACTGTAGCATGACGAACCCCCAATGCAGCCCTCAGCTGCCTCTGAGTCTGAGTAAAATAAACTGGTATTACCAACAAGGATTAAGGTAAAGGTTTTGTTACTCAGAGGTGAACAACTATAAGAAAAACATAAATATAACACACAATATAAAGGATGAGTTTGTGCACGTTTCCTCTCTAATCATCCTCCATGCAAACACGCAGAGCGCATCGAAGGAGCCGTCCAATCCGATGGATCCTGACCACTAAGAAGAACAGGCCGATGAAATATGCATGACAGGAGAAAAGGCTCCCTGCCGTAGCGCACAAAAACGTTCTGCCTCCCTCGCTCTCAGCGTTAAACATTGATGGCAGCAGCACTCGACGGTACAGCAGCTGAACCGCTGGATTGAGTGCTGAGCTGAACCACTGGAGGGTTAGCAAGTTCACATCTAATTCTGGACTGCACCCACAGGACCACTGGGCTGTAAAAGGAAAGAGCTGGGCAGTTTTGCCTTGAAAAAAGGCTTTTCCTGGTTTAACCAAAGCAGTCATGTATGTGTGTGATTCAGAGTATAAAGTTTGCATGTGTGTGTGTGTGCGCGCGTGTAAGCGGTACCATGCAAAACTTTCAGGCACTATAGATGTTTAGGCTTCTTAGCTATTTAGAGGCTAACTGTGTTAAGATCTTCAAGATGCCTGGAACAGCATGACTGCAAAGTGAATTTAAAAACTTTGGTTACTTTTAATGTGAATAAAAACGGCAAAGGTCTTTTATAGAGAAGGGTTCTGTTTTTTTCAGTTTAATTCTATTCATATAGTGTAAAAATATAACATTAGTCATGTGACAAGGTGGAACAAGAGTTGAACCTTTCCCTGCAATGTTGGTACAAGTGCAAACTTCCTGGCTGCAGCCAGCCGGTGGATTTTAACCCATCCACTGCTGCCTTCTCACTGTGCAGCAACAGTGGTAGCCACCTCACCACCGTGGGCACCATCACACCCTTAGAAGTTTGACATTTTAAAAAATACATCTTTTCCCAATGCAATCACACCTACATTGCCAAACTTTATAGTTACTGTAGACAAATCTCCACATGGTGAGTTTCTCTTCATAAAATCAATCCAGTTGCACCAGCTATGAGCTGCAGGGAACTTGTGCATAACATATTGAACATATTGAAGCCGTAGTCTGCTGTAGTAGTACTAACTGTTGTTGTAAGTATTTAAACGCGTCATAGCAGAGTAACTTCTTTCCCTTCCATGTGCCCCAGTCCTAATCCCAGCTACTGCTATCTACTGAACCCAGTATATTTAAGTGCACAGTGTGAAGGGTGTAAGGACTAACTGCTGTCACAGAAAGTTTTCAGGGCTGAGCTGTAACAGCATTTCTTTCAACTCAAAGAGTTATGACAAAGAGTTCCATTATTTGTGGTGATAGCCACAATTTCCTCCTGCTAAGTGCATCGAGAAAGCTCATGCTATGGAAAGTGCATTATATTCCGGTGACCACCCTTAAACTTTTTTTTCACCAGACTTGTCTGGTTTTTAATAATATGAATGTCAGCTAATTATTTTTTCCTCGTTTGCAAAGGAAAACATGACAACCCTGTGTTGCACCGCTAAAGGGACAACAGCCTCACTTGTAATTTATTGCTTGTCATGTTGCTCAAAGCTATTGCACAGAGCTAGCTAACTTAAACTGCAAGTCCACAACTTGTTTAACTTTTATTAAAAAAAAAAAATTGGAAATGTTCATGGTTTAAGTGTTTCAAGGGAGTGTTTCTCCCTCTCTTCTAAGCTCATTTAAAAATTATTTGGAGGTACTGTCAAGATGGTTGCCAAGTGGAAAGACTTCCTTCAAGAAGGACTCCATCCTGTTCCATTGGGGCAATCAAGTTTTCATTTTCCTTATAGCTTCATGGGTTAGGACCATACCTCATTGAACAGGGCAACCTCAACTTAACACCAACTCAACTTAAGTTGGTGTTAAATCCAGAGAAATCCAAGTTCATGTTATTCTCAAATGGCAAAGAGTTGTTAGCTACGACTCCTAAGAATAAAACTATCCAAGGGACTGAAATTGAAATGGTCACATCTTACAAGTATGTAGGAATCATTATAGATCAGAATTTGTCATTTAAAACTCAAAGACTTGTGTTGAAGTTATAACTAAGTTACTTTTTTGACCTGCTTTTTATGAATGAACCTGTCGACTACCTAAAGAGGTTGGATACTGTCTACCATTGTGCTTTATGTTTTATTACTGGCTGTGGAAATCATGCACATCACTGTTCTTTGTATGCTGCTGCTAAATGTCCATCTTTGTATATTCGCAGACTTTCCCATTGGTTGGTCTTTATCTATATATATATATATATATATATCTCCTTGGGATGGTTCCCTCTTATTTATGTGTTTATATGGGTAAAAACCACAACCAATACAGCCTTCATTCTCACAATGTTATACAACTGATCCTCCCAAAAATCAGAACAGAATTAGGGAAAAAGGCTTATAAATATGCTGCCCCTGCTTCCTAATCTCCAGAAGGAACTGAAATGATCAGAACTGGTTACTTTGGGGGAGTTTAAGTCCACCTTAAAAGAACGAGAGAATAACTCTTGTACTCAGTGTGATTGTTTTTAAATGTCCCCCTAATTGATTTGTTATCGTATATTCTTCACATGTTTGTACAGGATATTGTATTTGTTTTAAATGTTATGTTACTTATGTGGTAAATGTATTTTGACTATAGGTCTCTCTTGGAAATGAAATTTTAAATCTCAAGATGATTTTTCCTGGGTAAATAAAGGACTAATAAAATAAATAAAAAATGGTCTGCTCTCAGAAGCTGGGCAGGTCAGGCCTCATTAGTACTTGGGAATACCTGGTGCTTGGAGCCTGCAGTGGCTCAGGCTGAACAGTGGGTCATCTACCAATCAGAATGGATCAATCCCTGACTCCTCCAATCTGCATCCCAAAGTACCCTTGGGCAAGATAGTGAACCCCTGATGCATCCATGGGAGTGTGTGTGAATGTTAGAAAGCACTTAGGCATAGATAAAAAACATTGTATGAATGTCTGTGTGATTGGATAAATGAGACTTGTAGTAAGAAAGTGCTCTGGGTGATCAAACAAGTAGAAAGGCACTATATAAATAGCAGTCTATTAACCATTTACATAGTGAAAGCAACACTCACAGACAATCCAAACGTTTACTTAAGAGACAAAATTAGACAGTGGTGTCCTTTCTTAAAACTCTGTAATCACCATCAGTTTATATATAATCTACACATTTCATACATCAAACACACCCATGCTATTCTGCTTAATTAGTTTGCACGCTTTCTAACATTCTTTTAATGACACAAGAAACACCTTGTCTAAGTGACTAAAGCTGAAATCTTTGCATATTCACACCTTACTCTAATCTATTCCAATCAACTCCAAACTCTGAACTAAGAAGTGATTAGCAAAAACTTACCCACTTCTTTTTTCTCAGTTACTTTACGTGCTCAAAAATATAGTAACACAGCACAACATATAGATACTGACATTTCCTCTGTCTGTCACAATCACTATAGAAAACATGGGGATCAAAACAGGTTTCACTTCTTGCTGGAAGGAGAAAAGTGACAAGGAGCATCTTGCCAGCAGTTCATTTCTTCCAATCTGCGAGAAAACTCACACCCTCAAAAGCCAAACTGATGATATGCACACCACAAAGAAAGCCATTGTTCTTAATCTGCTTGTTACAGTTTATCAGCCCACTTTGATAGCACTCTCTCAACACATACACACATACTTGTAGTGCTGGGAAAACAAACACTCTTCTGATCTGCTCTCCTCGGGGCTTTGTGGGCTCTGTGAAACCTCTGTCTATCTAGACAAGAGTCAACCTGGAAACGGAACAAAGACCCAGCGCCTCGCTTCGCATTGTTATTTAGCAAAAGCTGTAGCTATAATAGACACACAGAACTGGATTACACTCACACACACATAAAAAACACACACCAGAGGCTTGCCAAAGACTCATTTTCCCAAAGCAACATTGATCTGATACTGGAGTCAGACAGAGAGGTATGAGAGTCTGGCTGTAAGCAATAAGCACCACTTTAAACACATCATTAACCATAGCCTGTGAAAGTCCACCTTTGTCAATAAAGACTTAACCTGGCCAATGAATCCAGTCTCTAATTATGTGTATTTAAATGCCACTTGCAGGGACTTAAATAAGCTAAAGGTGAGAACAAAATGTATTTAAATAAATAAGAAGAGACAAAAAGTAACAATCAATGGTTTATGCATCTGAACAGAGTGGGTAACGGTAACTCAAGACCCAAGTTTATACACATAATGTCGCCCTTTCTCAGAGAAGGAAATAATTCTCCATAGTGGAAACACTGCGTTTGCTTTAGCTGGGGGTGCTGCCGGTGTAGAAAGTACAGGAGGCACTGCCAGCCTCTGCTACTGACAGAAACAATCGCTAGAAGGTTTTTGTGACAGCAAACTGGAGATACTCCAGGAAATACTCACCGACCTGTCAGGGAAGACTCCTTTTTTCCCTAGTGACTAGTGGTTGCCAGGCAATCCCAAAATCAATCTGTAATCCTGTGTAAATGGGGCCTAAGGAAGCTCACAAGTATTGACTGATGAATTAGTCAGATGAATTAGCTACCTCCATCTTTTATATACAGTCTGACTGTTACACATGATACTCAATCTGATTGTAGATCTTTTAACATGGTCCCCTCCCTAATGTGGTGTGTATACGCAGTATTACTGCATAAAATACTGTTTTATTTTTTTTAGCAAGGATAAACCAGGAGAGCCACAGTAAGCGTCTTTCACGATATTAGAGCCGGTCTAACGCACATGGGAGAAATACACTGCTGTAAATAAAGCACACATGAACCGTATCCTTTAATACAACTACAGAAAAATGCTTCACCTTTTGTACCACATGCCATTAAAATGGTCCAATGCGCAAAGCAGGAAGTGTGAAGGCCAGTACTAAGCGGCGACATCAGCCGTGGTGTGTTATTGGTTTATTAAGCTCAAGTGCAGACACGACTGCGCTCTGTTTACGAGACCACTTCTCTGTTAGAGTGAAACCAGCAGCCTGATAAGTCACATGTAGCTCCGAACCAATGACCTGTGTTAAGGGGGCATAATTGTCTCTTTACCGCAGGCTCTAAATCCATCCTCGCCTTCATCTAACTTGCTTAGTCCCACCATGCGAACTGTTGTTGCCTAGCTGCAGCTGTCCTCATGTTGTGTCTTTTGTTTTGCTCTTGTTTTTGACTGATGGGCAAGGTCAGCTGTTTGTTTGTATTTTATATATAATCCCAGTAACAGGCAGCGCTTGTTGCAGAGAGAATCTAATAGTGCAGCACAGAGTAGTGTCTTATAGCACGAAGCAAAAAACTGAAATCAGTTCAATAAAAAAAGTTTTTTCATTATCTTTCATAAGAAGCTAACCTCTTATCTCAAAAATGATATTTATGGATTGGTAAGTATGCGTGCGATTGTACTGATGTGTGTCTTCACGTCTCTACCGACCTGCTGCCATCTGCATGTATCCAGCCAGGGTGCAGATCCTTCTCTCACATCCTCCGCTGGGCAGGAAGATGGTGATGATGGCCAACAGGGAGCTGACAGCCAGCAGAGCACAGCCTCCTGAACACAACACCGCACTGGTCTGAGGAAAAACACAAACAGAACAATTTCACTTCATCTCCACCAATTCGCCCGCAAGTACTTCGAGCAACACGTCGATTAACCCACATTTTGGGCAGTGGGAGCAAATGTGGAAAGCTCCAGTCATTACCTCACTGTCAAAGATTTAGGATTTGTTGCTAAATTCGAAACCATTCCCCAAAGCCAAAAAGTCTTTGCTTTGGTATTGTGTAATCTTACAGTTAATCCCCCACTAACAGGTTATTAGCTCTCTCAGCTGGAAAACAGCACTGCAAGGCCAAACAAGAGGGCACCGTCCTTATTCATTACACCTTCACTTAATCACACACATGCTGAGAGCAGGAGAAGCCAAACAGAGGCAGAAGGCCAACAGGGAGAAGACATTCCTCCACAACTTTTCTGATAAACCACAACTAAACTTAGAACAAAAAGTAAGGACATTTGTGCTTGGTTGATTTCTTCTTTGTTCTAACTATCTTCTTTATTTCCCTTTTGCTGGGGTCACTTTGTAAGGAAACCATTGAGTACATTGCGCCCATGAAAAGTCACCTTCTTTGCCAATGCCAAACAGCTGCTCTTGTTTGATGTTTTGGTGTCCTGGATCGGATGACTGAAGTCTGAAGAAACAAGACCTATAGGTGAGTTACAAACGTCTTCATTTAGCAAGCAGAGGCCTCAGTAGTATGTAGAGGAACCATGCAGAGCCACAACAGCGTGGCATCTCCTCGTCATGCTGGTAGCGAGGTTTGTCACACAGTGCTGTGGGATGGCATCACATTCTTCAACCAGCATTAGTTGCAAGTCAGCCAATGCGGACATGTTGGTCACCCTGGTAAGAACAGCACGTCCAAGCTGATCCCACAAATGTTCAGTGGGGTTGAGGTCAGCACTGCAGACAGATCATTCCATCCTCTCCACTCCCCAACTCTGGAGGTAGTCTCAGATAAACCCCGGTCTGTGGGGGCGAGTACTGCGTTTTTTCATGGGCGCAACCCACATACTCAAAGGGAAATAAACTTACTTTGCAACAGTATAAGATTCATTGCCCAAGAGCATTGTTACATCAAAGAAATAACTGAGCTAGACAAATTTAAGGGTATATAAGCATGCATCCTGGAGTAATTTGGCTCCTTGTCTAATGTCCTATGAATGTTTTAACTGTTATTCACTGGGATCAACTGCGCTCACCTGTCCTCTGCGTCTACTTACAGAGACTCCACAAAAGTGGCAGCTTAAAAGCCACACTGTGCGTTTGCCCTGAGAGAAAGTGTGTCTGTGTGCGAGTGAGTTCCCACAACCTGCGTGTCTTTGTTTGATCTGCATAGCCTTTCAAACTGACGCTCGAGCTCGAAGAAAGCCCCCACACGCCCTCCTCTGCACACCTTAAAAGGTGTCCGTCGTCGACAAGCACGGTGCTCAGACAGCAGGCTCAAAACAGCGCCGCATCAGCGATTAGCATGCGGGCGGGGGCGATCAGAGGGAAATGTCTAACATTCACAGGGGAATTACAGCCCTAAAACACGTGTCATTATGCATGTTCCTGATGTGACTGACGTGAATGGAGGGAGGATGAAAGCAGAGTGATTTCCATGCCCGACAGAAGATTTAATTAGCTTGTTCTGGGTGTTTGGCAGAAAGGCAGAAAGGGGAGCAGGGAAATACTGAAGTGCTATAATGTTGGTGGCAATGATGATCATTATTCTTTTGACCTTTATTTGTCCAGGTCTGCTGAGAATATGCGGTCTGCTTCACAAATGGACAGCATACATAAACAGTGCATTTACACACATTTACATCTGGCTTAGCTTCTTAAGAAGTGTAGGCTAAGTGCCTTGCTCAAGGGCACCTTGAACACAGCTATAAAGCAATAAAAAGGAACTCCCTTAGCAGATAAGTGATTTTATTGCAAATCATTCGGAGGAACATTAAAGGTTTCATTAAATTTAATTTAAAGTCTAATCCCATCATTGTTAAGCCCAGTGACAATATCTCAGTCCTCCAGCAGAGCAGCATCTGGGCACTTAGGTCTTCTTTTGTCATGCACAGCTGCCCAGAGAGCTCCACACAGCACAAAGAAGCATGCGAGCAAATGTAGAAAACCTCCTCACCGCTTTGAGCATTTAAATAAATCACTGCAGACACAGAAAAAACAAGCAAACAACTAAATACATAAAGGCGGCAAGCCGTTCAGACTGTGTCTGTAATGAGTTCCAAAGCTGTTTGCAGAGGACACGAAAAAGTGATGAAGTGGCTGGGACACAATTATTTATGCCACATGTTTGGTTACTGATGTTGATTATTCATGTTCACTGGGTATAGAGGTAGATATAGATAATTCTTTTAAATCTAATAAAGACAATTTTTATTTAAAGTATTAAGGGAGCCTAATCTTACATATTTTAAATGCATGGGAAGAAAACGTGTAACTGACTTTAAAGGTGTAGACTGAAGATGTAGCATCTTACGTAATATATTCTAGCTGTACAATGCTGGGGTGTGAGCACTGCTCCCACTAAAAGGACATCAGGCCTTCTTTCCAACTGTCTGTCTCTGACAGTTTGGTCAGTAGTCTGCTGCAGGTCATTCTGCAGGTCCCTGGCAGAACTCCTGTTTCTCCTCACACAAAGGAGCAGGTCCTTCTGTTGGGTTTATGCCCTTCTCCAGGCCTGCCCAGCTCTTCTCACAAATGGCAGTCTCCTGGTATCTCCCTCACACTCTTCAGACTGTGCTGGGCAACACAGTCAACCTTGTTCTGACAGCTTCTGTGGAAGTGCCATCCTGGAGGAGGTGTGGACTGCCCATGCAACCTGAATGGGCTGCACATGCTGGCTCATGCCAACTTGCCAGCTCGAGTCTTAAGTTTTTATACACTGAGTTTGAATGAAATTTAATAAACAAAAACAGCTCATAATGTTGTATGCAGTCTGCCTATATAGACAGTGGATGAGGCAAGCAAGCATCATCATCTATGGCTGACAAATGAAGACTGAGTGAACCTTTTTCATAGTTTGTAACTTTCACCATTATAGTTTCTGCCCACAATCAAAAATAAATAAACAAATAGACATCATGCATTTTAAATCAGACTTTCAATTTTCAAGTGTTTGCTATGGTAATAAATTAAGCATTGAAGTAATTTCTTGTATAATTCCTTTGGGTTAGACTACAAGCGAGATAGTCACCTGTTGGTGACCACTTGAAGAACTACAGCTTTAAGGAACTTCTGCAGAGACTACGTTTACTCTCGATTTACTCTGATAACTATTAGGACTGATCAGTTCCACCCTCGCTCCCCTTCACATGTAAGCAGTCATGTGATTGATTGTTAAGCTACAAATATTGAATATACTGTAGATGCTTCTTATACGCTATTAGGAACTCCTGTCATAGCTGCTTTTCGTTTTTCTTGGTTTCCTCATTCCTGCATGTCAGCGACACAAGAATAGATAAGATGCACTTAAAAATCCAGATAAGGCATTAACTTCAGTGTCCTTTGTTCATCTTCCCCTCTAACCAGAATGATATTCATGTATGCAGAGGAATGTCTCGTTTCTCTCCACTGCTTGATCTCGGCGTGCCCCGTGGGCTCAGAGTGTGCAGCGTACCTCCCACCCTGCTGTTCTCAATTCACTGTGACACTAAGAGGTACATCATGTCTCATATAGGAAAGCACAGACAGAGGGAGGACAGCCATCGGGTACGCTTTACCTAAACAATAGACGCGTTATGAAGTCATAATCAGATGAACCAAGTTCAGTAACGATGATTATCACAGAAAAGAAGCCTTGTGAATCTAAATGTGTCAGCACTGTAAGCTGCAAATCAAGCTTATTTGTGTATTTTCCCCCCCCATTTTTCACCAGCTTATTTATCTGCAAGCAGTAATGGATTTATACACATGACATTTTCTGTGTGCCATTTAAACACAGCCCCAGAGACTAATAAAGGCTATCAGAGCACTACAGGGCTATTTTTACAGAAAACAACCAACATTTCAATTAACGGTGTCCCAATTCATCAAATTCCAACACTGTGTTCATGTTTGTGTGTGTTCTAATGGGGGGAAAAAAAAAAAAAACTATTTTACTTAGAGACAATGCAGAAATATTCAGGAGGCCTGCACTTTAGTCATTCGGAGCACAAGTTAATTTAGTAGAAAATGAGCTGCTAAGAGTGCTGGTCTTTTCACTGATTCCTCCTAAATAGATTGTAATTATGTGTGAATAACTGGTCGAGCCACCGCAACAGCTGGAGAGACACGCGGAGGGTTGAAAGAGTGGAAAATTGTGACGAGTGTCACAAAATGAGACAAGCAGACATGTCTTAATCTCTTTGTCTTCCACTCTGCTGCACTCTGAAAACTTGTTTGGGAACCTAATCCTCTCAGGATATTGTGATTCAAGGTACGCTCAAGCACTCAAGGCATAACGTCACAATCACAATTAATACAGAGAATAACCCAGGAACGCACCATTTAATCCCACAATAGTCCTAACTGGCCTGCAGCAGCCTCTAATATAACCACGCAAGTGTTACAATGTTGATAAAAACTAAAGGCTACAGGCGCCATACAAATAAGCCTACCTGGCACCCTCATAAAGAAGCTTTATTGGTTTCCCACAATAAATGATCCACATCTTCAGCCTGCTGGAGACCAATAACCTGCTTCAATACCAAAAAAAACCAACAAAAAAAAAAGCGCCATCCAGCTGCTTTGAGTAATAAAGGGACATCATGAAGGGGACTCTTTGATTTCGAATTACATTATGGAAGTCGGGGATTACACTGTACGGGCCAATGAAATTTCATTGTCTCTTCAATGGGGAGTTACAAGATGGAGATGGCAAGACATGTCTCATTAAACGCACTTTGCCTTTCCGAGTCTGGACGGAAGGGCAAAATGTTTCAGCGTGGCGCTGTGGAAAATGGAGGGTTTTTGCTCTTCAGAAGCGGCGGGCGGAGGAGACGGTTAATGCTCAGCGCCGGCCCTTGACAGAAATAACTCCTCCACTTTACAATCGAATGCCTCGTCTTTATGGAGGACAAGAGGTGAAGCGGGAGCACTGCAGATCCGGCAATAAGCAGACGTGACGAGTTTACCATATTGCTGGAGCGCTCTGTTGTGTGCGTGTGTGCGCGCGCGTGCTTTAGTATATACTGTAGTGAACCTGTGCAGGTGTATCATCTGCACTCAACTGCTGCCTCATCCTCTGTGTGCTTGCCTCAGCCCTTCCATCAGTAATCAGCATTCAGCAAAGCCAAGCAGTCGCACTAAAGCATCAGCCTTGACGTGTTCTGCCTTGAGAATCCCATTTGCACTGTAGCGCAGCTTCCTGGGACATTTCCTAACCACCAGAGGTCCTTCTGCTTCAGCCATCACACGCCCCTATACAGGAATCAGCTGAGATTTCTCCTGTCCGCTCTTTCCAAAAACTGTTTCCTTTCAACTGTGCTGCCCTCTGCGCTTGTCGTGCAACTTCATCATCTTCCAGTGGAACCACGATTACACTCCCATTCTGAGCACTAATAGAAAAAAGCCCCCACGCACACAACTGCCTCTAAAGCAATGTGCTGAATTATACATCCGTCCCCTCATTGATCTTCACTGAGAAGTGACTCTGAGAGGGAACGTTATTTGGATAAGTATGCATGTGTGTGTGTGTGGTGGTCCGGCGAATGGCCGACGAAGGTGTGTGTGCAGAGCGAATGCGAGACGGAGAGGAGACGAGAGAGAGAGAGAGAGAGAGAGAGAGAGGGGAGCGGAGATTAATCACCTGACAAGTGGATGGAGTGTCCATTTGTGCCTCAGGGACAGGCCGCAGATAGGATGTGACATTCAGGAGCACTTAGGAGGACATGGGAGTGCATGCTTTTCCCTCTTGAACCCTCTCACACAGACACACAGACACTCACTTGGACGCAAACAGAGAGTCATGGAGAGTACAACATACACGTTCAGAGGGGAATTCCTATTGTAAGGCTATGAGGTGGAAACAGTCATGAAATGCACAAGATGTAATCAGCCATAGAAAACCACTTGTTGAAGAGGGATGAGCGGCAGAAGATGAGATACATGTTTGTGGGCAGTGAAATACTTTCATTATTATTATTAAAGTTTTTATCAGCTATCATCTCCTTTTGACAAAAACAATGTCGAAAATTACTGGTCAACAAAATTAACACTTTGCACTTGCAAGCCTTTCGATACCAAAGCTCAGGTTTGGGATTCCTCGAAACACTCACTCTTAGACGTACTCTTTCTACTCTTAGCTCTGTATGATGTCAAACCTTTTGTTTTCCAAAGCTAAGAAGAAAGCTGGATTCAAAGGAGGATGGCCTCAAAGTGAGAGAGGCCACAACATCTTGTTTCAGACAGGGTAAGGCTCTGAAGGATCATTTTGAATTGTGGATCCAGTTATTTTAGTAGCATATAGGAATAATGACAGAACTGGACATGAGCAGAACAGAGCACTAAGTATTTTTTTGAAAAATTTCACGAATGCCACTTTACACAGTGACACTAAAGGGGAAAAGTTGTTTAGAAATTTGTTTAGATTACAAAAAATTTAATGGACACCTGATTCAGTCTGGACCAAAGTGACCTTTTCTGGTGCAATATTATACTTAGAGTACAAATCAGTGAAAGATTATTGCCTGACTAATCCGTGGACGAAAGTGCTGCAGAGTTGCAAATAACATGCGACAGATAGAATATTTTTTCACACAGTTAGTTTAAAAGAGTTTGAGGATCAAAAACGGCAGTGGGCCTTAAGCTGTTTTCTGAATGTTGAGTCTCTGGGCTTTTAAACTCCCTGAGAAATCAGTGGCCACCACTGTGACTCAAATGTAATGCTAATAAGCAAGAGGCACAAACTGGGGACACCAGCTTGGTTTAAAACCATGCTCTATTACCCAGACTTTGTGCTTTAGACAACGAAGCGCATTAAAGGACAAACAATGATGAAGACCTGGCAGCAGAAAAAGGTCTTAAACTGTTTTGTTTTTTCTGTGCGTTTGTCAGCCTGGCGTAATTCATTCTTCAGGAACGCGAGAGAATCCATTCTCAGAGAGAAGTGTTTTTCCGCACAGAAAAGGACGTTTTGGTGTCTAACTTAATAGATTTTCTCTACTTTGACATTCGTTTCTGCCGTTCTGTCTCCCAGCAGTGGATCGCGGGAAAGAAACCTCACACGGCCTTTCATTCCTTCACAGGGTTGCAAAGGCCGACGAGCAGCAGCGTATCTTTTCTAATGTGTGTGTGGTCTCAGTCGTTTAAATGGAAAATCCCTCCACTGTTTCCACTTTATGTCCTCCGCCTGTCCCTCAAATTTATCACTGCAGTGTTTGTGTGACACGCAGACACATGTCGGAGGTTTTTTTTTTTTTAATGCACACCGGTTTTGTCGAGATGATCCACTACATCTTGTACATTAAACCCTGTAATTTAGTAAAAAGAAGAAAAAACAAGACTCAAAATATTTGGAGCCATTTTTAAAGGATTTAACCGTGATAATCCTCTCGCATGCTTTTGTTACCAGCTTCTTTCCAAGTCAGGACTGAGCCCGTTAACTCAAGCTCCCGATTCCTATGAAATCATTATGAACCTTTAAGATAACACACCCGGCTGCAACTTCACGAAACTTTGCATTCCACTTTCTTACATTTCATGATAGCGGAGCACGTAGGGTCAAGTGCCAGCGCTGATGTCATTATGTAGTGGGAGATGTGAAGAATTTTTATCAAAGTAATGACATTAAAATTAATAATTTAAAAATGTAAGTTAAATAATTCAAAGTCTGTGCTCCAGGGGGCAGATTTCTGAGTTTCAGCACTTTTTTTTGTGTTGTCTGAAAAAGCCAACTTTCTCCATTAATCTCACTTTAGAAGCTGACTTACTGATGCTGTTTCGCCTCCGTTGTTTTTTTTCCTCGCAATGCTTACTCCGTCTGTCACACAGAGACTACACAGCCTGCAAATGTTTAAATATGTTTGCTGATGCACGACTTTTCTGTCTGATTATTTAGCTTGTCTGCAGCTATAACTAGATAATTAGATAAATGCTGTCATTTTTGCCCACCCAGGGGCATAGAAGGTCCCTCATCTTTATCACGTGTACTTTTTGAAAGAACCCACACGGGACGCTCCCTGCTGCAAAGCAATGCTTTAATGTGGTGTCAATTCTTCGGTGTCATGTTAAATGAAAACACCGTGGGAATGTCTTAGACACTGTTGCTTTCACACACCTACTGTACAACACGCACACAGCTAAATGACTTGAGATGTGCTCATGCATGAAACACTCCCGATGAGACATTTTACTGCTAACTTTGTGGGGCATGCAGTGTATGTTGTACGGAGGGATGTTTGATTTGGACCACAGCTCGGGGTAGGAAGTTGGTTCCAAGCATAGGCGGTGTATTAAAGTTGGACAACACCCGCTGGTTTGTGGGCTCCTGTTCGTAGCCTCGCTTTAGCATTTTGGCCCTTTGGAAATGACCATATTTGGCTACGTTTTTGGTTCACAGTAGGAAGCCTGGTTAGAAAGCTGCATCCATAGATTGTACTTGTACTGTAACACACAGACAGAGGTACCTGCAAAACGGCAGTAACAATTAACACAAAAACTACAAACTCACACAGTAAAATTGAAGTACAGACTTGAGCTATTAGTCACACAAACACACTAAAAGTCTTAAAGTCCAGTTAAGTGACTGAAATTGCCTGAGGCACTATCTAGTGAACAGCAAGCTCCTACAACTCCTAATAATAAAAAACAGATACAATTTAAAGCCATTAGTTGCAAATAACTTGACTCCAGCCACGATGAGGGCGATATTCGCTAATGAGACCAAAGCTTTTTTTGCACCAGACTGTAAATATGTATATTTTTATTGTAAAGCTGGACATTTTAAGTCTACCGGGACTGGCCGTAAGCTGCATGTAAAAGACAGACATAGCTAACATCAGTCTGGGGTATTTTTGCCATTGCAGCTTTTTAAATGAGCATCATGATGGGAGACTAGCTTTGACAGAGAAACTGAAGGACCCTGCACACCTATACAGCAGCAAGCCGCTACAGGTAATACAATCCACCTGGTGCATTAACTTTATAATATATGACAGCACATATCCTTTTTACTGTGACTGGAAAAATGCAGTTTGCAGCACTGACCCACTTGTAATATTTCACCTGCTCTCCTCAGAATTACCCACTGAATCATTTAAAAAAAAACAAAAAAACAGGTGCACGATAGTTTCATGCCAACACTGGAGTACTGGTTACTCTACTTTCTGGACTCAGCACATTTTTTAAGGGCTAAATCTGGTCAAGTTCACAGCGCTCCAGTGTGGCTGGCCTGGTTCCAGTTTGCCCCAAGCTGCAGGCAGCTGCGTCCCTGCCAGGCCACTAACTACCACCTGCTGTACCACCTGGAGACCAAAGAGACTTCACTTGTGGGCTCCAGGACTGATAAATAAATCCAAATTATTGCTGATCAACGAGCCAAAGATGCACTTCGACCTGTCACCGTAAACAAATCGCTAACTTCACAGCCAACACAATCTCACTGTGAGCCTAAAGCAAGCAAATTATGGTATTAATCAACTATAAGCAGATTATGAGACTCTGAAGTACATTTCTAAATGATTTGAAAGCAACGGCAACGCTTTCTGAGGATTCCACAGTCTACTGACTATTTCTGTCAATAAAATCTTAATTTGTGATTTCAACATTTCGTCTTTGCGACACTTCATTCTCCCACATTTGTGTCTTGGCTTCTACCTAAAAACAATATGCAGCCAACAAAAACAATCCAGTGGCAGGAAGGACATCACTTGTGATGTGCTGCTGATCAGTGATGTTCAAAGGGGG
>VUQR01011674.1:49724-69809 GCA_015108515.1 Hemichromis elongatus
TGGGACAAATAAAGAAAAAAAAAAAAAAAAAAAGCTGATTTTTTTAAAAAAAAAAAAAAAAAAAAAAAATCACAGCACTGCAGGAGAGACAGCGAGAGAGCAAGATGATGGGAGAGTGTGAGATGAGAGGATGGGGGAGTGCGAAAGAAATGGAGCGGGGAGGGAGGAGCACTTTTAAAGAACCTTAAAAGAAAATACTGTAGTCCTTCACACTGCCATAATAGCACCACAGCCCACATACAGTAAGGCTCCATCTGCGTATGTCTTACCCATCTAGTAACTCTTTACCAGCCCACCTACTCAAACTAGTAAAATTAATTACCCAAAAAGCATTCCTCCTAGTTTATTTCGAGGCTAACGCACAGTCAGCTAAATCATAACTACCATAAATTATAAATAACAGACTGATTTTAATATGCAAACTATTTATTTTTATTTAAGAACTGATGACAAAATGCTGAATATAGATGATAAAATATGCATTATATATTGGTGTAACAAGGCGTTTGCAGAGATGTTTTAATCTCTTTGGTATTCTCTGAAAATAAAATGGTACAAGTCCCATCCATTCTCTTCCACTTATCCGGGCTGCCAAAGCCTATCCCTAACCAACATACTGGACAGGTCAGCAGTATATCACAGGGCTAACACGGAGAGACATACAACCATTTACACATATGGGCCACTTAGAATTACCAACTGACTAACAAAGATTGTTGAGTTGAACTCAAGGACTTTCTGCTGTGAGGCAACAGTGCTAACCACCACACCACCGCACTGATGGGCAACTAAACCAGTATTGATTTAAACATTAAAAGTAGCCAACCATAATGCTGCTCTTGTTACACGAAACCAATTGCCTCATCCAAAGCAGGATGTTGTTCTCCTCTGAACAGGCTCAGCTCAAATGGGATTATATGATGAATCTTACCTAAAATCACAACTATTTTCATTTTGTGAAGTCTGATTACAGAGTAGGCTATAATTTCCCAAAATGCACTATTTTCTCCACTGCTGAGTTTGATCCAACCTTCCAAAATAAAAGGTTCTAATGTTTACCACAATGTCAAACAATCTTTTAATTTATATTATCCTGTCTTATATTTATAGTAATCTTTTCTTTAGCTCTTTTAGTGGGAAAAGCCACGTCAATGACATCCCTGTGAAGGCTCTCAGTCATCTGAGTCATCGTAGTGTAAGGAGCTTGGAAAGATAAGTGTCTGGACTTCTTTAAGTTGCTTAAAGACGTTTAACCTCTCATCCAATAAGCCCTATGGCAGTGTACCCCAAGAGGGACACGGACCCCCTGTTGATCCTCTACCTAATCACATGAGCCAAGGGTCATGATAGAGTGGGGCTAGGTTTCACAGCGGATTCGCTCGAAACCTTGGTCACTGATTGTGACCTACACCCGTTTTAACACCTTGTGATTAGGTAGAGGATCAACAGGGGGTCCATGTTGCTCTTAGGGGACAGATAGGGACTGGGACTCTCCACCATTTGACATTAGAACTGAAGAAGCTTGTAGATGAGAGGTGAAATGTCTTCAAGCAACTTAAAGAAGTCCAGACGCTCTTCTTTCCAAGCTCCTTACACCGTTCCAATGACAATATAAACAGTCATTTTTTAAAATCACAGAATAATTAATAAATTAACTGAATAAAAAGTATTACCTTTGTGGGGTTTTGTCACTGAAACAGTAATTGACTGTCATCACACCCGTGCTGATTAAAACAATCAGTCATCTAAAGTTATGCCAATCAAATCTGCTTGCTTTTTATGGCAGTATTTCTTATAGTGACTAATAACAACTACCACACCTGTGTCATGTGATATCAAATAATCAGCACTATACCCACAGTATGAAGGTTAAAGATGACTTTTTTTCCTCTGATTGCGTTTCTTTTGCTACAAAATGAAAGCTTGTTTCTCTTCGAAGAAATCTGAATAGCATCAGCAGATTAAGTGGGTCATTTTAGCCTGGAATAGTTAAACTGTACTTGATCAACAGGGTTGTTTGCCAGGAAAAACATAACAGATTGTTGCATTATGGAAATGTTGGGTTAATGAACTGATGTTAAGTGTTTTAAAATTAATTAGCCACAAAGAGTAGGAAAATTATTTGATGAGCTACAATCCAGTTTGAACTGCATGACTCATCCCAAACAACCTGCAAGTTGACATATTTGTCTTAAATTAGAATTACAAAACTTCCTCTAGTACGTAAAGTCAGTTTGCATGTGGCTGCTTTCTAACATACTATAGAGTACTTCCCATACTGAAGCACATCTAAGCTGTTATTGAGAACTTTAAGAGAGCGTGTGGGCTGGAGCGAGGGCCATCCGTCAGTGAACCGCTCGCACTACCCTCAAAAACTCACACAAGCCCAGCTTGTTCCTGCATTTATGCATGATCTGCACTACCCCGGTCCCAAGTGCACATTTCATAATTCATGCATACAGTACTGTAGCAACTGGAAATGCTACCATATCTGCATCCACCACTCTGCTTCATTTCATCAGCATGTTAGATCAGCCCAGGTTACATTGACATTACACCACGCTTCCTGACCCAAAAAACATCCACCTATAGGGCGACAACACCCTAATGCAAGGGTTTCTCCTATAGTTATGGGGACTCTGTTCCCCCTTTTTACTGACATGTGCATGAAAATGTTGGTGATTCATAGACAAAAAAAGGTGCGAATGCAAAACTATCACAAATGCTTGGTGACACGTGCACTGCACAGTTCTGATTTTACTACAGTGTGCGACACACCTAATGTGCATTGATTGCAATCAGCATATTGTCACACCACCGCTTTGCCTCAGTCAGAAATATTATAATTCTGATCACTTATCAGTAAATATCCATATTTTTACTATAAAACTATAAAAAGAAAGCTGACACTTGTGAGACTTCATCAGAGGTGTGAGCATCACAGCAGGTCCCTTTGTGTCAAATAACTGAGGATAAAACACAGAAAAACATAAAGGAGATTTTCCTGGCCTGGCTTTTTATAGCTGATAACCTTAAAAATATTCTGCAAGAGAATAAAAACTGGAAAAAAAAACAGAACTTGACATATGAACATTACCCGATTCTGCTGAAGTGAAGCAAAGCAATATTACAGAGGTTTTATTAGAGACACAGCTAAATGTTCTACAATTTTAAAAAAGTTTAATTTCTTCAGTATTGCACAGCAGAACTGAGGCTTTCTTGTTGGAGGTCATTTTAGGCTGACAGCGCCATAAACAACGGAAATAAACAAAAACAAAGCAAGCAAATAATGCAGAAAAAAGAGATTTAAGACAGGAAATGTTCTTGAAGTATGCTGAGGGAGAGAAAGAGCTGGGCAGGAAGTGTGACGTTTAAGCAAAACAGCAAAAGTAAGAGGAAATTCATAACGATGTTTATCAAATGTGAAGTGTAGTTTTAATCTTATTTTGCTACTGGTTCAGTTAATTTTGGTTGGAGAGAGATGAAACCTGTAGCATCGGAAGCTGTGAGCGCTCAGTCTTCAGCCCCGACGGCGTGTCCGTGTGCGTGGCGTCAGGTGAGAAAGCCGACATCTCACTGATTCTGATGCGTCGGGTCCGCTCTCTGTGTTTATGTCCTTGATTTGAATCCATTTACCTGCTCTCATTTACCGTGTTTGTTGTTTAGTGGTCATTTAAATGAAAGCTTTAACCTGAGATTCTGGCGTTTCTGGCAAAATACATTTATATTTGAAAATCAATTCAAGCTAGAATCGATTTTAATCGGAAAATCGATAATTGAAGTCCAGCCCTATCTTTAGCGTCACCAATTTAGACACAGGGAGAACAAGCTAACCCGACACAGAAAGGCTCAGACATCAGAAGATTTGAACTCAGACCTTACTTGCTGTGAATTCACCACCATAGCAGTCAAGAGAACAAGAGAAACATGGCACCTACACATAAAGAGCAAAAGATTTTCACTCACGCTTGTAGATAACAACAGAACATGCGATGTGCTTTACTCATAACTGAGACATTTGATTGACTGATTTACATGTTTAATAGTGAACTGTAATGTGTTTTATCATTGAGCTTTCAGGTTCCCTTTGGAAGAGCGACTGGGCTGAGATGCACCAGTTCTTCTTGATGAATACTGGTTATCCATATGCTGTGAATAAAATCCGTACTGGCTTGCAGATGGCTGGGAGGCCATCAGCAGTCATGGGAAGGCTGGTAGAACTATTTTACACCTCAGACATTATTAAAAATAAACATAAAAGCTCATTTTCACAATTCATAACCTCTAACCTAATTAGCACCTTTGGTTCGAGAGTCAAACCGCCATTTTCAGCTCTAACATTTTAGCTCAGGATGGCACACTGCTTTTAAATAAGTCAGGAAGTTTCTTTTTCTCACAAATCGGGAAGAAAGTAGATTTCCACAGGGCTAATAATTAAAATCGGTTGCCAGATCTGGATCGCAGTTGCATCAGTCTAATAAAGTATCATCCTCTTGGCAGAAACAGCATATGGTGCATGTTAAGGAGCACAGAGGCTGGCCTAGAGAAGCTCGGGGGAAGAATGATGTAACTGGACAACAACATGTTACCGAGCTGCTTCATCTTGCACGATGACAGTTTATCGTTACGCAGCAGGTCACTAATTAATCTCACTTCTGATAATGTGCTTTGCCTTGCTGGGCAAATGCTAATAAATGATAAGTGAGCCGAGCTTTGTTCAGCCATTTATTACAGTGACTGGTATGGATGAATTCAAACATACCCAGAGGTGTAATGTCTTAGAACAAGAAGACGAGGGGATTTTACAGGACTAATGCGCATTAAAGCCATTATTAATTGATCCACTGCAAGGAGAAAACACCACAAAATCAAGGAATCTTATTCTTGTGGGTGTAGAGGGATTACTAATCAAATTACTAATCATACTATATAAAAGTGAGCTGTAATAAATCTTTAAAGCTTTTTCACATATTTTTTGTAAGAGAGGAAGAAAGTTCTACTATTTAGACATCAAAAAGCTTTTTCTGAGCCCAAAACCGCTGTTTGAGTTTGAGTCCCGACCGATGGCTATTTTTTTTTTTTTTCAAATGTCTGACATCTAAACAGTCGGAGGGATTTTAAAAGTCAGGATTAAGAAAGTCAAAGCTGGAATTCACTGATATTTCCATTTCTATAAATCTAAATAAGTCTATGTACACATGGGACTTGTGGATTTTCGTCTGAGAAGCGGCACAGCCTGACAGAGATGTTATGTTCGGGAGCATTGAGGGATCCCAGGAGCCTTATGTTTTGATGTAGCAGGAATTTGGGAGAAGCGGAGAAAAACTGGAGCAGTAAAACTATTTTAAGACACAGTGGAAAATCACAAAAGTTGTTTCCATCAAACTAATATCTTCTCCTCTTAAAGTCCTTTTTACGCTGTGGGATGCCAGTTTTCAGAATAAGTTGCAGGTAGATTTACTGTGTTTCCCAAAGCCCAGAGCTCATTTTCTTGCGACCCCTGTGCTTTGAGTACTGATGGAGGCCGGCTCACACGGCTACAACTGGCTTCCACGCATCGAGCTGAGTGAGCCATCATTTATGTTAAAAAATGGAGAAAGGCTCCCTGTTAAATCAATACATAAAGTACCCGCAGGATCCACAGCGAAGGCAGTGGAAGTGACAAGCCGCTTAACAAATGGACGACGGCCTGCCGGAGCCCGCTGACTCAGCACTATCCCCGGCGGAGGAAACACCGCTCCCCATCCGTCCCCCACTCCGATCAGTCAGACAGCTCGCCGTATCTACCTGCGAACTGCTGATCAGAGGCTCTTAAATATCACCAAAGCAAAGAGTACCATTCATAAGAGAGATGAACTCTCACGGTGCCGACGCGTTTGCTGCTGCTGGGAAAACAGCCAATATTTGAATAAACATCCCCCGCTTGCTGAAAGAGTATATCACATTTTTTGACCACCGGTGGCTTTGGAGTTGCACATCATCGCAGAATGTGTTTTTGCTGTGTCCACCGCTTTGAGAATATCAAATAACCGACATAAAAAAAAGCGGCAAAAACGATCATACACCGCAGGTAGCATCCATCCATCAAGGCTGATGAGATCATAAATCCTTCTTCTTCCCAGCCAGACTGATTTCCTCTCCATTTCACCAAGATGGGCATAAAATGCAGATGAACATGCTCGCCTCTCTCCTCCTCATCTGTCCCTAAGCCACCTGTTCTATCCATCATCCAGACAGCTGTTCCTCTGCGCTTTCAATTCCTTTCCCCTGTGACGCGCCGACCTTTCGCCCCGAACCGCCTGCCGACGCGCTCCCTCTAAAGCTGGGCGACAGATACTGTTTAAAATGTTGCACCCAGGAGTTTGTAACGAAATCCACAGATTAAACTGGGTTGCTTTGTGGCAACAAATACAAACCTGAGCTATGGAGGTTTTCCTGAAACAAGTGGAAAAATTTGGTAGGGACATGTTGGGCCAAACCCACGCACCATGATGCCCCTAATAGGTGTTCATGTGAGGATGAAACAAAAGGGGATAAAAGCATAACACACTTTTTCCGTGTCGCCATCAACAGAAACAATAACACATGAATAATACTGAGATTAAAGAGCACGCTGCAAGTATTAATGACTGACTGTGAATGGAGTTGCCATGTTTTGAACCACAGATACCTGCTGTTACTAACTGCACCATTAACAGATTCCACCAGGAGAGCGGTATTGTCATTAAAGTGAACTTAGTTGAATGGAGCATGAATCCAGTATTTTTAGCATTACTGTCAAACATATTTAAAAGCTTTCATATTGATTTCCTGCCTCCGAGCAAGCCGCTGGTTTACAGGCTTCACAGAAAAGCGTGACAATTAACTTGCAGAGAGCTGGAACTTTCCTGATACGGACAAAAATAGTACTTTGGTAATGTGTTTAAGGACACTCGAAAATGCAAAATTCACATGCAAAAACATGCAAACATTTGGCATCAGTCATAACAAATATGAGTGAAAAGAACTGTACTTTCACCAACTTCTTACAGGCATAAATGGAAGCTAGAGTTTCTTTTTCTGGCCTTGCATGATAGTCTTTGGGCACCTGGGCGTTCCTTTTTTTATTGTATTGACTGTCAAACTGTTAACTGGTATTTCAGCTGCTGTTCTGTCTACTAATGGTTTGGGTTTCAGTTGGGATGCATCCATCAATCAATACATTTGTCTTTAAGCCACATGTTTATCGTGAGAGCCATGCTGACTTTTGTAAACAATCCAATCCAAATGTGGGATACTGTCTCAATATGGGAAGAAGGCATGACAATGTCTTGCAGTCCCGCATGAAATGGGACACCTGATTGCCTGGGACACACTGGACGTGCCTCCTGTGCATGTAGGTAGAGGCAGCAGTGTGAAAATGTAGAACTAACCAGTGGTTGGGTTGATGTTTCTGGTTATCTTCCTGGGGAAAGTTTAAGTAATCCAAATATGACTAATGAGTAGCAAACTGGACTATTTACAGTGGAGTGTCTGTGAACTTTGCTGGAGTTCAAACACAAAATCAGGGACGAGTTTTTCATTAATGCTTCCACTGTATGTTTCTGTATTTTTATACAAACTACCGTGATCAAATATTGTTGTTTTGTGGCGCTACTTTAGCAAGCAGATGCTGCCTTAAAGCTCTTTATGCTGTTGCCTTTAAGGGATAGTGTGACATTTCAGGCTTTGAGTCAGCTGTTAATTAAAGCCTTTTTCAAACCATCAGAATTGACAAAGTCCATCTTATACCATTAACCTTGCTACTCTTTAATATGGATTTTAATCCATTACAGCACCTCGTGTACAGTGAAAAAAATATATTAGACCTGCAGCCAAATTAAGGTTTATGACAGAACTGCCCTAAATCAACAGTACTGCTAATTACCAAAATAATTTTTCATGTTTCTGTAATGGTTAATCCACTAGCATCCACAAACTGTTTAATCAGAATTATATTTTTGATCCTAAAATATAATTGTTGTTGCGTAAAAATCTGCTAAAACAGAAAAACAAACAAAAAAGTAAAGTTCGTAGAATAAAATACAGCAATACAGTTGTTTTCTTGCCTTCATGGCCAAAGAAAATTTTGTTAGTTGTTAAACGTTAGGCTTGATTAATTTCTAACCTCTCAGAGAAGTCTAGTGTGCTGGTTCAAATTTGGGTATAACATTATGAGTTCAGTAAGTTTTTGAAATATTCTAAAAATGTTTTGGATTTTCTATAACAGGTGGTCAAAAAATTTGCTAAACACTCTAAGTCCTAAGATTATTTCTAAAATAGTGCTAAAATGCTAATCTGGAAAGAAAATTATTTGTTTTTATAACAACATTTTGAAATGAAAATGAAAGGAAATGAGAGAGTAGAATGATAAAAATGAAATGCATTTTAAAGTCCTAAAATTATCCTTTGGTTGCCATTTTAGTATATATATTTTTTTGTTTGGTTGGGTTTTTTTTTTTATTTATTACCCTTAGATTAGCCTTACATGCTAGGTGATCAACTAATGCTAACAAGCCTGGTTAGCAAACTGCACTGATAAACTATGCCGCTGCAATGCACTGACACACAACAGAATAACAAAATATATTTCACTATCCACTTCTGAAGCACAAACTTCTTGGTTGGTCAGTACAAAAATACTGAAACACATTATTTAACAGAAATAAAACTGCTCTGTAAAGTAGTTTGTCACTTTAATTAGCACAGATAGCTATTAGCTATGACAGCTATTGTCATTTAAAGCAGCCACACCTCTTACCTTTAATCTAAATAGTATCTACTTGGATGAGTTATAAAAAATTTACATGCACAAAGGATGTCATGAAGGAGCAAATTAGCTACAGATAACAAATGTTATTTGATGTTTTTAAGTTTTAACATGTTACTCAGAGAGCAGTATCTAAAGGAGATCTTCTTAGTCCACCAGTAAAGGTGTTCCACAGGGATGCATTCCTAGATATCTTTTAATTAACATCACTAACTACCCAAAACTGTAATGTGCATTTTTCAGCAGATGATAATATTAGATGCATTACAGTTTCTACCCTTAATCTCATCTTTGAAAATCAGTGTGCTTTTATTATGTTACACAATCTTCCTATCAAACATGCATTTGTATTAAATTCAGATAAAATTAAGTGCATGGTATTCACAAGGTCAAATACAAATATCCAGCCTACAGTGCATGTTCAATTCCCTGTGGCCAAAACATTGGAACTTTTGAATGTTATAAATACATAGGACTATATATCGACAGCAGATATCGACACCTAAACTTTCTTGAATTGACTGGATTTTGTACAGAAAAAAAATATTTCTTTTCACTTAGCGATAGGATAATTATACAGTTTTGATTATTCTTGTATGTTCTGTATATCCAAGTGAGCTTCGTGTTAATCTTTCATCACTCTTTCCTTCACTCCTGACTGTTTCTGAGACTATGAAATTAGAAAAGAGCGATAATGCAAGATAACTATTAACATTGACATTTAGCTCTTCCATATTCACACTGAATATGGAAGAACTGTATTTACAGCTACATTATTTCATCTGAACATTTGTTATAATTATTTATAAGCATTTCAAATACTTTTCTTAATTAATGAACATGTATTATGTATCTTCAAGTGTATAGTATATAGAGTATATACAGTGCCAGCATGCTTACATACAGATACTTAACATTTATATACATCATAAATGCATATCTGTAATAAAACGTACGTACACATACAGGTATTTACAACATATATACAAATATTTAATACATTTGTAAATGAGATCTCAATGTGCTCAACTGTTTCAAGAAAAATGCAATAATAATAATAGCGACCACTTCAAGGCATTCACTTTTTAGCTACATTTTTTTGGCCAGGAAACCCACTTATTAATCTGCTATGTTAGCCTCTGTGGGGAATTTCCAATGTAGAATAAACAAATAGCCAATAACTGATTTCTGAGCCAAACTTCCCAACCATAAATACATTTTAAAACACTAATAAAAAGCTCACCAGCCGAGGATGCTGACACTGGATTGAGTCAAATGCATTCCCTCTTTTCCTCTCTGAGCCGTTTACATGCTGGCATCTTAAGCCTGCTCAAATGTGACTGGTTAACAGAACTCAGACTACAAGCAGACTACAGGACAGAAATCCATAAATTTTTTCCCTTGCAAACAGATTTTGCATATTTTTATGAAGACATCAAAAATCTGTTTATTTTATAGCCATAAAGCAAAGCCAGCTGTGCACGTAGACAATGAACACAAAAAGTCCCTTCAAAACTTTTTGTTAATTGAACAAGCAACGTGGAGCCCCTGACATGGTCCTTTAAAGTGCCTCCTATAGATAACCATCTATAGATAACCGTCAGACCACTGACACGTTCCACAAACAGCTCGTATCAGAAGCAGACAACACCGTCTGGCTCAGTTTGACATAAAAGACAAATAACAGGCTGACATATCATCACGCCATTATATATATATACCTCTAACCCATTATCTCATCCAGCAGATGTTGTTGTCAAATTGCATTATGTAACCATAAACATAGCAGGAGTTTGGAATAATTTTTAGATCAAACAATGCAAAAAAAGGCCCACTGTGGCCTTTAAGGGGAGTAAAAATGAGAATCGGGATGCCTTCCAAATGGCCCATTCATCCCCAAATCTATCATCGTAAAATGCTCCTGTGTATACACACTCCCTACCATTAATTTTGTCACCAGGCAAATGGTGGCCTTGAAGTAAACATGCGCTGTATGATAATAAGTCGGCACACCACATTTCACGCAAGACTTGCTGTCAAAAGACCAAACATCTATCTCTCGTTCCAGTCCCAGCTTCTTCTTCTTCTGCTCTACACTCTTTTTCCATTTTAAATAATTCCATTTACATACCTGGAATAACTCAACGCGAACAAGCAGCAGAACACAAAACGCCGCTAATTTATATTTGGGCCGAGCCCGTGGCCAAGGCTGTATTTGGCTCGTAAAGCGCTATGCTGTCTGTTTTTCAGGCAGCATGCTGCCATCACCACCACCACAGAGATGATGTGCAGCTCTGCTCTGAATTTAACGCCCTGAAAAACACCTCAGCAGATGAGGTGGTAGTAAAACACGACTTTTCACATCTCCGGCTCGCACTACAACCTCTGCTTGCACTCTGTACTTATTTCACTTTCTATCTTGCGGAAGGGAAGCAAGCTGGTGAGGAAGAGACTGCGCTGAAGGTCAAAGGGGAGCAGAGTGAGGAAACGGGCAGAGGCCCGGTGGCCACAATATTACAGGTCGAATTCCTTTTATGATGCCGGCTGAAGGGAAAGGGAGTTTAGTTTATAAGCGCGAGAGGGGAAAAATGGATGTTAGTGCCTTTGTGGAGGTTGCTGGAGTGCCGGCGTTTGAGTGGGTACCTACTTGTTTTACCAGGTTAGAGCTCGTTTTTTCCACAAGGGAACAACAGAGAGATTTTTATTCATGTAACTCCCTGGCTCTCTTCTGTTTCACTCTGCTGCCTAATGTCCCTCAGCCATCCCTCCCTTAACCCCTAATTACTGCATCAGTGCTGACATGGACAACCACTGTACATCACATCAATGTCTCTTTTGATCAAACTCTGAGAGAATTTCTTTTGCAGCTGCCTCTTTTCATCTCTCTCTGTGCATGTGCAAAGCACTGTATGTGTGTGTGTGTGTGTGTGTGTGTGTACGGGTACAGCACATCACTTTGAGTTGTCTAATCATACTTGTGTGCGTTGCCTCTGTGGAAAGCGTTGCTGCGCGTGAAGCTCTAAACAGAATGAGGTCGTGAGGAAAAAGCAGCCAGACAAGTCCGCCTTTTGTCTCTCGTGCAAGCAGAGCAGTGGACTCCCCATGGGAGGGAGGGGGGATACAACATGTGCATTAGACCCCATAACATCATTTATAACAGGCAGACACACTTCCACACAAATGGCTTTCACCACAGAGGTTCCCCATTAGCATTAAAGCGGAGAGCCTATAAGAGGCAGAGAGGAGAGTGAGAAGCTTTACTGCTACAGTAAATCTAAGGAGCAACTCGAGCCAGCGTCAGGCACCAAATGACAGCTTTCTGTTGAGCAGAGATTTCACGGCCTCTGTGGAGCTCACGAGTTTGTCCCTCGGGAATGTGTGTGTGCGTGCGTGCGCGTGTGTCTGTGTGTGTGCCACTGGACCTTAAGGCCCCTGTGTGAGGAGGCCAAGTCAAGAGCACAGACCTTTCATTTCTCTCTAATGTTGTTCAGAGAGATAAAGGGCAGACCTTGTCCATCATTCTGTTATTAAGCAGCACATGAAACCGCTGAGACCCAGCCTCAACCTGCTGTCTACCAAGAGCATACCGTCACACTATGCTGCAAAGGACACATTCAGTAAAATCATTCAGAAGAGTGTGCTTTATCCACAACTGGCCTGATCAGTTTAGAGGAATAAAAGTTAGTTACTAAATGGGATGTGAATTTAATTTATTTTGACTGAAAAAAATGGGCTGTTTATTAATCTAGTCAGAAGACATCCTCAGAGAAGCTGTCATTAAGTTAATTAAAAGTCACATGCTGTGTTCTTGATTTAAATTATTTAAATGATAGTAAAAAAAAAAAAAAAGGCATCAAACAAGACTCTTTTAAAGGACTCGGACTGAACCCAAAATACTGTTTTGTCATTTATTCACGTGTTTTTGTCATTCCTAAACTTAAATACAGAAAATAAACACAGAAATCAAGCACTATGTTACTTTTGAGAGGCCACGCAAACTATATAGTGAAAAAGTACTGGGCCACAGGTCACCTACAGGAGCTGCTCGGTCATGAAAACTGTCAGCACACAGTTTCTGTTCTGATGTTGATGCCAGAGAAGTTCTGGAAATCTGCAGTTATCGAGTCAGCAGAGTTTTGGTGAGTTTTACGCATTATATCCATCTCAGTTCTCAGTGACCATGCTCTCTAAAGCCGGCTGCAGACACCCACTCATTCCTGTTATAAGTCCACTTGCATTCCTCTACCTGTGTGGTTGGGTAGTTGGTGGCTGTAATGTAATGTCTTTGCATGCTAGTCAATGTGGTCGGAAAAAAAAGCATGCATGCATACGTCCACCCTCACCATCAGATGATTAAATGTATGTCACAGGGACCCAAGCAGACCCTACAGGACCAGCAGACCCGAAAAGTATAAAATCTAAACTGCTGTGATTTTGCACCACCTGGAATCTCTTTTATAATATATATAAAGTAAAATGGCAACTAAACTGTGCCTTATTATAATGTCTAAAAATGTTCCAAAAAGTTGATTCTGTTCATCTGGATGTAACGTTTTCAGTGACACAAACATTTCCTCACTCTTCCAAGTGATTTCTTCAGTCTCGGACTGTGTGACTGATGCTACGTCCAGATGAACTGAATCGACTTTTTGGGACTTCCTTACCTGGATGACTGAGCATGCATCAAGATGTGAAAAAAAAAAGTATTTTTTCTTCATCTGCCTTTGTCTAGTTAGGCTTTTCCATACTAACCTTTGCTTCTAAGCAGAAGCCTTAATTTGCTTTGCTTCATTATCTTCTCCTCTCTGCAGACAAACACAGTTTGGACAACAGACTCTGGTATTTCTGTCTGTATCTATAAACCAACCCTCACTCACCAACAATACACTGAAATTGTGGCAGAAACCTCTAATTTTTCTATTGACAGTTTTGCACGGTGTAATCCACCGGAATATGGAAATTAACAACAGAGGCCAAAGACAAAAACTGTCTAGCAGCCAGACACAGGATTCATGAGTGAATTTCATTAAATGAGTTATCTATCTACTTAAAACTAGTTCTGGCTCAGTGAGTGATAAAATGAGCATCTAGCATGGTTTTATGCACCACTAGATGTACTTCATAGGTAGCTGGTAATTAGGCATGGTGAAACATCGCCACAATTCATCTTCATGGCATGTAGGGAAGACAACATGGGCCGATTGTTTTGTCTCATTTGTCAGAGGATTTCAATGGAAGCCAATCGCATTTGTTTTTCCACAGCCCAGAATCTCTGCTTTGTCATGTTGCCATTTTCTGCACAGAAAAACAAAAGGCGAGGACCGACTCAGACATTTTCCAATCAGTCATTCCTGGAGCTTGGCCACCGCTCATTTAGGCTACGAGACGACCTTGACGTTCAGTGGGCATGTACTGTAAGAGAGGCCAAACACACACACCACCACAGAGACGGCAAAACACATGCGGTGCGATCCAAGAGCACCTAAACACACCACCTCCTTGCCCAGACACACGTACGTGCAGTCGTGTGTGTGTCAGACTGTTGGCTCGCTAATACCGAGGCCCGGCTAATCCAGCAGCACTGTTCAGTTCCTGCGAAGCAGCTGGAAGCGCATAAGCTGTTAACAAGTTAAGGTGAAAATTTTTGCTGGCAGGCGCCCTCCTCCTCCTTCACACTTTACCTAGCAGCAGCTCACAGTACACCTCCTAGTCTGACATGTCCAACCTGGCAACCACCGCTGCTGCACACACGCTTTCACACTTCCACCGGTTTCTTCAAAGCGACATATATACTCAAGCGTACGCAGACAAGCACGCACGCGGCCGCTGCACTGCATCTGGTCTGACGGGATATCACACAACCCGGCGGGAAAACAGCAGCAGTAAGATATGGAATAATTTATGTGGAAAACCGCCAGATGTTGCAATAAAAGCTGTGCGTGTTTCCAGTCCTATATTTTATTCTACGACTCTCTTCGAGTAGCTTTGCATGATTCACAGTTAAAATTAAATAAAAATAAAGAAATGTTTACTTCTTGTTTACATGTCCTTTATGTTGCCCTACAGTTTATCCCTCTCTCTGAAATAAGCCTTTTTAGCTCCTGTTTCTTTGAGGACAGCCTCCCTAAAAGCCCAATTTCCTGTGACTGGCAGGCTCTTTGCAAAAGGTTTACCAGAGTTTGACGCTAAATGCCTCTGTGGATAATTTTAAACGAGGAGAACTTATGGTTTCACAGAAAGAGCTTTGATTTTTTTCTATCAATTTCCAAGATGTTCTTTTGGTACAAGGGGAATGATTAGATTTGGTTAAATATTTATGTTTGCACGTTTTAAACTTAAAGACCTTCCTGTAACTACTAATGACATAATGTACAACAAGAGACTTACAGTAATTGCCATTTCGGTTTCACACAGTCAAATGAGCTGCAGCAGATAATTTTGTCACAGCAATCACCGTCGACCACCACAGTCAGGTGGAACCTGCACGTGGATACGTTTTTGCTGAACCGTTCTCCTGATGCCTGTCGTGTCCTGCTGCATTCAGTCATAAACCCTAAGCTGAACAATCAGCACACATAAGCAGAATGATGTCATGTCTGTATGAAAAATAAAAGACTTAAGTAATGTTTCATCTTGGTTTTAATATATTTAAATAATCGCAGACTACGTTTGCAAAAAAACAATGTTTAAGAGTTATGCTTTTTTGTCTCAAAGCAAATGTCAATATCTAAGCCGTTTAGCTCCATTCACTGCTATTAGCTGAAAACCGTCTCCTGAAAGCTCTCCTGGTGATTGCATCCAGTTTCAGTTCAATGGTATAAATAGCAAGAGAAGAGGCTTTCTGTAGACTAGGAGTATCTCTAGCCGTAGCTTGACTTCGTAGATGGCGACCAGAAACAGTTTTCTGTGAGGAGATCACAATTACGCAAAAATTAAAACAAAGATGGACACCTTGAAGTTTTCTCAATGCAGTTTGTTTATTTGTTCATTATATTTGGTTTGGTTATTAAAGCAGAGAAAAAAAGGCCACCATCAGCAGTGCACACAGATCCCATCACTTCTCACACGTCCAAGTATTGAGGGTTTTCGTCACATTACATATACATCAGTTTTCCCCTTTTTCACCATTTATGCCAATCAGTGCATAAATGGTGAAATGAAATCAGTGCAACATAAGGTTGTGTTTATTTGCCGCCCAATTTTACATCTCGCTGGAGTGTCTCTCTCTCTCCCTCTCTCTGTGTGCCTGAATGAAGGCAGAGGCCCTGCCAGCCTGGCCTCCAGTTCTTTTTTTTCCTGAGCGCCAGCAGCACTGGAGCTCAGCAGCACCAACCAAAGCATAAAGCTTTTGACAGCATGGAGTGACAACAGAAAAGCCCACAGAAACTACAGCACAAGTAGGCCAGCCTTTCAAGGAGCCTCCTCCCCCACCTCTTCCCCTGTCCTGTCCTCATAGTCCCCTGGTTCACTCTCACAGCATCCGCAATGCTCAGAGTGACTTTTCAGAGCAAACCGAGAGCACTGTCTTCAACTCTGATGGAAATAACAGAGCTCAGTGTACGATGATACCTGCTCTAGGTAAACAAAGAAAGAGGTGAGCTAGTAGCATGTGGGCGAGTGGCCTGTCTCACCTGTGTACAGTGTTGGCACCCTAAGCACATTCTGCACGTTTTGTTGTTGACAAGCTAAAATGAAAGGCATCAGAGAAATGATGCACTCATCAGTGAGGAGTGCTGGAGTAATAAAGTGGCTCTGATGAAAACTTAATGGCCCCTTCACCTTTATTAATGGCCATGGGAGCATATCATGCGCTCAGGTTCACCACTAGACTAACACATGTATTTCTGCACAGGGAACGAGCTCCATCAGCGTCACACTCACTAACGCACTTGAGGAAGCACTCATAACCGGGAGGACACTAATTAACGCAGTGGCAACTGGCTAAATGGCTAAATTGCAGCTGATTTTAGCCAAATGAGCCTTAAATGCAGTTTACCACACTTTAATTCATCTAGGGACACATCTCAGTATAAACGCAATGAAAAAATACATACAGAGATCCTAATGAGTGGTTCCAGTCTTTGCCATTTACACACCTATGCTTCCCCATGAAAAGAAACCAAGTCATTACACTCTCCTTTGCAGATGAGCTAGAATCACACAGGCAGCACTTATTAATATCTCCCTTTCAAATGCTAATTCCCCTTTATAAATAAATCATAACTCCAGAGGTGGTTTGTATACTGTAGATTTCAGTAGGAAGGTGCAGGGCTACGAGAGGAGGGGAGGGGGTACAAACAGCATGTTTGCAGAAAGTAATGATATTATACCACAACTTGCATCCCAGATACAAGACTATTACAGGCCAATTGTTTTTGTTATAGTGATCACATATATGTTCTTTAACCTTCCTCATTGCCCCTGTACAGGCTATAATCGTGTGCTGGTGGATGGTGAAGCATGGGAAAGATTTTCACATGCAAATTTTAATCAAACTACAATTTATAGACGTAAAGGCTTCACATGTGCACCATTGATAGAGGTCTACTGAAATCAAATCTGCTGTTTGCAATGACTTATTGTAAAAGAGCAATGGCCAACTCTACAAGGGAATCTACAAAGAAAAGGAAGAGTCTCACTTAATCGACTGGTAGGCAAGACAGGGAAAGTAACCACCGGGTTTGCAACGGGGTAGGGTACAGATTTTAAACCAATCTCATTTTTTAGTAAATTAATGAAGTGACTGGAGTGGAAGTAGGGGGAAAAAAAACAGTGGCTGCCATATAAAGGTGGACTAAATATGTTAGAGGGGTTCTTGACAACTAGGTATCCACTAGTGACCAACAGTTGAAGTGATGTGCAACAACCAAATGGATTTATGGACAAGGGTTAACACTCAGCCCCCTCGATGATGTATCAGTCAGTCAGTCAGTCATAAGGCTGGATACACTGTTGCAATCCAGCCAAAAAGGGAACAATAATAACCAGTTATTTTGTTGGAACAATGCCAAAGGGTTTAACTCGCTTCAAAGAGCTGTGTTGTAAAGTGAATGTGTGTGCAGTAAAGTGGATGCAAAGAGTATTTGTCATAAGATAGAGTGGATGTGTCATGCAGGAAAGTAGATGTTTGTGTATTACATTGGATGTGTGTGCGGTGATGTAGGTGTGTGATACAGTACCGCTGGTGTGTCATACAGTAAAGTGGATTTCTTGCAGGAAAATGCTTATACGTCTAGAGTGGGTGTGTCTTGCATTAAAATGGATGTGCGTGTTCAGGATATGTTGTAAAGTAAAGTGGGTGTGTCATGCAGAAAAGTGGATGTTTGTGTATTAAATTGGTTGTCTGTGTGTGTGTAGTAAAGTGGATATATCGCACAGAAAACTGGGAGCCATGCAGTAAAGTGGGTGTATGTGAAGTAAAGTAGATATGTGTGTGTGGAAAGGTACATTTGTTATATGGTAAAGTGGGTGCGTCGTGCAGTAAAGCAGATTTTTGGTATTAACATTGGATGTGTGTAGGTAAATGGATGCAGTAAAGTGGGCGGCATGCAGTGACGTGGATGTTTGTGTATTAAATGGGATTTTAGTAAACTATGTGTGTCATAGTACAGTGGAAATCTCATGCACACAACCACAGTAAAGTGGATTTCTTCCACTGAAATAGCGGTGTGTCTAGTGAAGTCAGTGTGCGTAGTAAATTTGGTCTGTTTTGATGTAAAGTGGATGCATGTTTATTAAATTGGATGTGTGTTTAGTCAAGTGTTATATAGTAAAGTGGGTGTGTCACTGCAGTAAAATAGCTGTATTTCTAGTAAAGTGGATGTGCGTGTAGGAAATTTATTGTCTCCAGTGGAGTGATCGTGTGTAGTAAAGTGGGTGCGACATGCAGTAAAGTGGATTTATTTTGGTACACTGGCTATGTGTCTGGTAACAGAGTGTGTTTTGCAGTAACGTGGATGTGTGTAATAAAATGGGTGTGACCAGAAATGAAAAGAGTCATGTAGGAGGGGTGCATATTGCAAAGTATCACAAAGTAGGGTTGTTATTGATGGCGTATATAGTTGCACAGCTTTAGCATCATACATGTGGTCCACTTTCACAGTTGCTATACCAGGTTCAATTTCATGAAGTGAGACAAAATTGAAATTCCTGCTAGTGGGGAGCCCTGATGAGTGAGCAGCCTGCCAACCTGGTGCCACTTTCACAGCTTTGATGTGTGTCTGGCATGCTGTGTTGCAGATGCTGCTCTGTATGATGCATCATCCTCCTGACTGAAAAGCACAGCATCATCCCAAATGTGGGCTTTTTTTTTTTAGGGGGGGGGCTGAGTCAGGAGCATCATAGTCTTATAGTATTGTTCAGTTTATGGTGGCACAAATGCCTTTTGGAGTCACTACACCTTTGGTCATATGACAAAAATATGAAGTAATCTTCTGTGAAAGCAGGAAAATGAGTTGAATTAAAACAAGAAATGTAAAACTAGTTTCTGTAAGACCAATTTTTGACTCAAACCCTGATGTCTAAAATCTGAAGCACTTTCCATGAATCTTTGATAATCAACCAGATGTAATCCTTTGCTGCTTGGTAATAGGTCTGGATGTTTGCATTTATTTTTGGCTGCTTCTTCCATTCAGTGCCATATTTTGCCCTACCCACTTGATGCCCCACATGCTCTCATCCACCCACATGTGACGGTCATGGGTGTGTATAGGTAGCTACCTGCCAGGAGCTGGAAGGGATCTCTGCAAATTTGCCCAGTCCCCCGAAGGTGTAGCACCGGTACATGTGATCCAGAGACTCCGAGCAGTGCCACAGCAAGCCGAAGCTCACGGAGTCCTTGTTGTTGTTGTGCTGGTGGTGATGCTGATTGCTCCTTAGCTGATCCTTAACAATCCAAGCAGGAGATATGAAGCTGAAACTGCAGACAGCGACCAGAACGGAGGACAGGAGCACCCAGAAGCAGCCCACACAGCTGAACATGGTAGCAGCTTGGGGCAGAAAGCCCGGAGACAGAGTCAGCTCAATCCCAAACCCTGCTTCTTCTTCTTTCTTCTCCCGGCCCAGGAGCGAATGCATTTGGAGCTCACGCCTTCAAGAGCGGCACTTCAACTTCAGCGTCAGCCTCCTGACCAGTACTACATCAGCAAAAACTAAAACTGAAAAATAATCACCGGGCATCCGCAACAGCAGCTGCGAGACTCCCCAGAACATCTGGTCTTGGGAAAAAGAAAAAGAAAAGTAAAAAAAAAAAAAAAAAAACACAAAAAAAATAGGGGGGGGGGGAGGGAAAAAAAACC
>VUQR01011674.1:69829-88111 GCA_015108515.1 Hemichromis elongatus
TGGGAAAAAGAAAAAGAAAAGTAAAAAAAAAAAAAAAAGAACACTAAGAAAATGGTGGTGAGTGAGGGTTATACAATAAAGTCAAGTCATCCGCGCCCACACTTATGCTGGTACAAAGCTCAAATCTGACTCTGAAGATGTTTGGCACACCCAACACTGGATGCGCAGCTGTCATAGCAGTGCAGGTGGAGGACTTCACCAACTCAGAGAGCAGACATGCTGCAGCCGCCGCTCTCCTCCGATACTCATAGCGCCTCAACGAGCGAAGCTCCGGACTTCGCTTTTCAGGACGAGTGCGCGTGTACTGCGTCGAGCTAACGCAGGTTAATAATGAGACTTCCGATTAAGACTTTCAAAGTAAAGTTGGAGGCGAGTGAACAGATTTCATGTCTGTAATGAATTAATCAGTTTATTTATTGTAAAGCAATTCATTATTTTAAAGAGTTAAAACTGAAGGGGCGCTACACAATCACTATGGTGAATGACTTACCTAGAGCCTGGTGAAAAAGGGTAATCTGAAGGATGTTATTATGCTATATTAGGTAGAAAATGTAGTGTTTTTGGACACTAAACAGGGATTACAATTGAAAATATGCTGGTTTATTATCTATTTATTCATTTATGTGTATTTAGTAAATACTCAAAACTTTAAATAAAAGGCACAAAACATCGTTAATGAAACACTATATACTTAACTTTTTAGTCTCTATGCATTACTTAACAGTGCAAAACAGGGGACAAAATTATACAAATGGACACATTTTCCAGAGCTGTTATACAATGATGAAGTGCGAGCACTAAACAGGTTTTGACAGAAAACAGCACGACATTAATAGGTATAAAAAGTACATAACCTTGGCTAATTTTAGGAACACGACGCTAGATGACAAGTTTCAGACCGACAGTTTAATACTGATTTTATTTTGAAGGGAGAGCGCTTCATTTCCGATGCTTCTGCCCCCTTAACTTGCCTAAAATCCATCTGTCTGCAGGTACCTGAATAAATGCGCCTTGTACTTTATTCATTTTCTGTGCACCACCACAAAATTGTAATAAAACAGTAAATAAAATTATGAAATATTTTCGGTCTCAGTTTTATTTTGTGCCCGACAAACGGAGCATTCATATAGTCTATACAGTAGATGTGATTATTGCAGTTGCTTCTTTCTTGACGCACGGTAACAGGACCGCGTCCCTGAGTTACCATAAAAACCCCCCTGCCGGTCAGAGCTGAGGAGGCGACGGGGGGGTTTGTGTGTTTGAGGTGGGCGTTGCCTGTGCACGTGCAAGTGTTCCTTCCACAGGATCTTCTTAAACCGCCTGCTGACCGCGGCGTGGACAGGCCAGGAAACAGCTGTGAAGTTTATTTCCCCAGACAACGTGAGAGTGTGATGAGCATTTTACGCTGATTTTTGCCTTAGAGTTAACTTTATGTGATTAACCACAAATAAGATCCACCACTAAAACGAATTAAAGATATCAAAATGCTGCACTAAGAGGCTATTTTTGAGCTCCTTCAATTGTAGTTTACAATTATTAGATTTTGCTGGACGTTATAATACAAATAAGAACGTCTCCCAATAGAAAAAAAAAAAAAACATTACCTCGTTTCCAGTTTTACCCCTAAACATAACAGCATATTCAACATTGCCCCCACCTGGTCAGAGGTGATAACTGTTCACCCTATTTCTATGGGTGTTGGCAGAAGGATTGGCTATTCGTTAATTTTAACATTAATCTATTAAAATTATGTCGATCGGGGAAAAAATAATCGAGGACAGACAAAGTTTCATAATATATGTATTTAAATCAAACACAATTTAAATATATTATAGATTAAGTACACATTGATGTCATTAGTGGTACATAGTACCAAGAGTCTGTTCTGGTTCTTATCCACATCTTGGTAAGGCTCAAAAGAACTTATAAAAAAAAAAAAAAAATCATTTATTTCACCTTCCAGTTAAACAGTCCGCTCATCACTGAAATTTGTTTCAGTGACATATTTTTTTTAAAAAGAACAAAACAAACAAAAAAAAATAATGCAATCACCATAAAAAAAATTAATATTAATATTTGGGGTAAACCAGAAATCTAAATAGATATTTATACATAGAACATTTAGGACAAGGAGATTTGGAGTTTTCCAACACAACTGGGAGTATTTTCTTCTATGCTCTGTAAAGGTGCCAGGATATTTATACAGAAGGTCCACAAGTCCAAGAACTGAATCCACTCTTCTTCACTGTAACATTTCCAGATGTTGTACAGTACCAAACAAGCAAAGCTACGGCAGCTAACACCAGTAAACAGCTGGCAAGACCTCTCTGGGCAGCCTCGTGGAAGCGTATGCAAAAACTGTCCAACGCTCCAAACCAAAAAAACCTTTAGGCGGCTGACCAAAAGACAGAAGTTCATGTAAAAACAAGGAATGGTTATAAAAGGCTAAGGGAGGGGTGTCATCGAGTAGTGAACAAAACGTTGCTATTGTTGCATCCTCCGCAGGTCCAAGATGAGACAAAGCAGTGAGAGTGTTGACTGACATGCTGCAGCTTCTCCTGGTATCATGCCAAAAGTTTCTTTCCTCCAGTCTGATGCACTTTGCTTTACTCTCGGCGACAACACGTGTACCTTTATAGTGTTATGGAGTAGGAAGAGTGGAACAATGATGTACTTCAAGTTTTCTATTAGCCCAAGCGTGAACAATCACTCATCCATCTCTCAGCTACACGGACACACACGCACGCCTGGTGGTTTGGGAAGTGATAAAATGCCTTGTTCTTTCTCAGAGTAATGCAGTTCATTGCAGAGTGAACTCTGTGTACTGTTTATCACTGGCTTGGCCAGAATCTGTAGGGAGTGACAGTCCTTTGGCTCCGCAGTGGGGTCATAACTGCAGACAGAAGAAGACACTTAAGAGAACCTGCAGTTATCCCACATGCACGCAGGAATGAGATTGCCGAGTGTGGTCGCGTACCTTGGTGACCTTGCCGGGGCTGTCGTGGTTTGACTGGTGGACAACGTCGTTGACAATCATCTTGGCAATCTGCCACGCCATCTCCTCCTGGGCCTTTGGTCACAGTGCACACAATGCGTTCTATTTATATTCTTTAACGGACGGGTATAATGTGAAGTTTTATACACACCACTGAGAGAGCACTGCTATGGGCTTCGAGCTAATTAATCATTTATGAAAACTCAGCATAGTGCAATCTCACCTCATCCGAGGTGCCTTGGACCCATTTCTTCATGGCTTGAGAAAATATGGAACCTAAAAGAGAGAAGCGAGAAGTCTGCTAAAGACAAGACGACTGCAGACATGTCATATCGTTCTAGTCCCGTAGACAGTGCTACGCAAAGGCAAAGACTTTTATCTCACTGAACCCAGAAAGTAGCGAAGCTGTTTTTTGTTTTGTTTTTTTAAAATCTAAGGGAAAAGTTGCTAAATATTTCAGAGGACCGTGAGCTATAGGAAGAAGATGAGATTTACATTCATGGCAGACAAAGATGATGACTTTCATGGCAAGGAGAAATCAGATAAAAATATGACAGAGTGTAGGGTGAGAGAAGTGTGACCATATCATACCTTTGGATTTCTTCACATCCGGCTCTGGCTCTGCCTCCCTGATAAACTGGCCCAGCTCATTCACTTTCCCAAATGTCATCCTTCTGAGAAGACAAACAGGACAAAACTGAGCCTCAGGCACAGCTGCGCACACACCATTACAGCACTGGTGCGTGTGTGTGCGTGCACATATCACTCCAACAACTGTAATTTCAACAAGGGGATAAAGGCAAATCTGCCTGACTAAACTTCGGTCTTTCAATAACATCATTCTCTTGATTTATTTTTGCACATGATTTTTCAAAGCATGCTCATAAAACCCTACGACGGAGTCAATAATAACAAAACACGTACAAGCACTAAATCCCAACAGTAATCAAAGGAACATAAAAGGAGAGCAAAGTGAAGGTAACAGCAAGGAGAACACAAAACCATGAATCAGGCAACAGTTAATCTTTGAAAAAAATGAACATTATTTTCTGTCACTGGATGGACTGCAGAGGCACAAACACTCACCCAGCGTACGGCCGCTGGTACAAGGCCTCAGGGTCCAGGCTGGCAACGTCCACCGTTATCGCCTCGTCGAAGTTTTTGAGGATTTTGATTGTTGCCTTTCTGGCACTCTGCTGCAGCGAACAGACCATGAACTCAATTTCTAGCAGCATTACAGATAGCACTTAAATAAAACGTTACTTGGCATCATTATATCTCCATCCCTACATTGTTTTGTTCTGTAAAGACAACTAAATGACAGGAACGGTCATGAACATTTAACATTAACAAAAATATCATTATTATCCGTGTAATGAGGCAGGACGGGTCTAAATGTCAGCAGACATTCCTGCAGGGGCTGAAGGTGTGGGTCACCTGAGTCTGAGAGCTCTCGCTGACATTTGAACTCGAGCGGCCGTTGTCCAGCGGTCCGCCCTGACCTGGAGTGCTGACATTCACAAACTCATCGGCCCGCACTGAATTGATGAGGTCGCTCAGGTATTTGTAGTAAAGGTTGCTGGACAGGAAACCTGGCATGTAGACCTGAACAAATGCAAAGCAGGGAGAAATTAACGAGCTTTCTGATATATTTCTGGGCACAAGTTACAGAGATTCCCTTCTGACCTTTATGGTTTAACAACAGTTTTCAGCTTTCCTTTCATTAACCAAAGCCAGAAGCATTCATCAGTGGTGTAATGGGACGATTTGTCAGTGACTTGCAACAAAAAAACCTTTATGCAGGATCCTATTCAGTTCACAAACCTAATTAAAAAAGGCCTTCACATGCTTTTCTAGTGTTTCATTTTCATCATCCCTTTATCCTTAGGAGAAAACCTCTATTAAATACTGAGACCTTGGTGGGGTGTTTTTTTTTTTTCCTATCAGATGATCTGACCTTCTCCATGGTTGTCCAAGCCTGTCTGAGTGGAGTGGTGAAACAGTCAGGGAGTGGCCCTCCCTCTCTGCAGATATTTGACTCTATCTCCATCCGCACAGAGTCGCCAAAGCCTAGAGGGTTGGTAGCCTGGAGTGAGAAATACCTGAAGGAATAATAGAGGAATATGCAAAGGGCTTCAGAAGAGGGCGCCATTTTTGAAAATGTTATTCAAAACTGAACAATTCAGACGAAACCTCAAGACTTTTAAATCTTACTCTATAAAGCGCAGATGATTTATCGTGACCTGTAAACTACTTAGTGTGCAAAAAGGTGACATTTATGAAGAAAAATAATTACAATTCAAGCAAAATAGCTCCCAGCAAATATAACAAAGTTAAAGCTAAGAGGAGGAAAGTGCAAGATTCCACTACTGTCATCTCACTATAGAAGAATTACTGACCTTTTACCTTCTCACCCTCAACAAAGCGAAACAAACTATCTGCACAGTTTAATCTACTGTGTGCCTGGTGGAAAGCTTCCACTGAATAGCAACTAACACATTAAAACATCTCAATTCTCCGTGGCTGACAGACAAATCCTCATAAAGGCCAAGTAGAGTGCACTACATAAAGTCTAAGAAAGACAAAGATCTTCACTAATTTATTTTTCTGCTTTTCAACAGATGATGTCCGCCTTTCTCATGCCCCAACATTCCCATTCAAGCAAACTTTAGGTCTGTAATCTTAGATCAGTTTGCTGCTCTCTGACAACTGCCTGTGTTAGTTTTATGAGGACAACGGAGTGCCGTAGGAATGAATCGTAATACATGGAAATGAATTTAGGACTATTTATACACGTTTTTTGTAAAGATGCCTGAAATGAGGTCAGTGGTAAATATAAGCTTCAGAGATTCTGTTCTGCTAAATAAAAAAGCCCACTAGTGAAGTCTTAAACCACAACATGTCCAAGAGAATGTGTGTGCTAGCAACTGCACTGGACAATGCAGCCGATCCCACTGGTGAAATATCAAAATCAAATTGCTGTTTGTCTTCACTGCGGCCTTTCAGGAATGATCGATCATACGTATACATTATACATTGAGTGGGTTCCAAACTAACGTGACACCAACTGTGTCTGAAAGATTGCATGTAAACATTGCTGCTGTTTGCATATCACGGCTTAACTACCATCAGCAGACGTTTCTATCAACTTTCAATTTTAATGCTCAGGCTCTCGGTACAAACATATCCAAATTGGAAAATTTGAATCTGTTTGGTCTCGAAATAAGTGAAACGTTTGTTTGACTACTAAAATTGGTTTTGCAATGGCATTTGCATGCTCCCACAACTTGCTCCACCTACTATCAGCAGTAGCTGCACTAGATGTAAAGCTTCCTCTCGCATGTGTAAATGGAAAATGGTCCGAAGACTTCACTTTAAAATAACAAAACTAAAATCATTTATTAAGCTTCAAATGGTAGTTTAATCATTTTAGGCTTACAAGGCCAGCAGGCTGAGTGTACTCCACACTAGTCAGTCAAAGGCACGAGGACGGTTTAATCCTCCTTCAACCTAACCGTGTGCAGCCACTCACTGCTGCTGATTCACCGTCACTGATTACAAAGTAATGTACCCAAAGATAAAAACACACCGATTTAATCACACCACGAATGAAGGTCTTCAATAAAACACCGTTACTGAGCGCACACTACACTTAAAACTCCGATTTGCTGAATAAACTAAGAATAACTTGACAAATTTAAGTGAAATCTGGGCTGAAAATGAATGACGAGAGAAACAAAGAGGAGCAACCTTTTAACAAAAGAAAACATTGAAACAGTCTCAGATTATTTTCTACTAGAAATATATTCTCAAGCTCAAAAGAATGAATGACCGTAACATAACAGCAACTTCCAACAATAAAGTCAAACTCCACACTTTTAGCAAAAGTAACAATAACATTTTACAACCACAGAGTGAGGACCTACTTGTCGTAGAGAATCATGGCATCATTTTGAGCCTCCTGGCCATCATATTGGCCCTTTTTAGCTGCTAGCTGGTTCTGGAAGTTGTCTGCCGCCAACCAGAACTGCAGTACATTCATTGCTTCTTCCTTTTCCATGTACTATGAGAAGGAAAGCAAAGAGGAGAGAAAATTCCAGTGAACGTCACTGTGTACACGCTGACGGGAAATCTTGTGCTAAATGTTGACTGTTTCTTTCTTGGAGTTTTGTATCATATCAGTGACACTGTAACAGCTGCATCTACAGGGTTTTTTTTATGTTTATCATCTTCAGTTTTCTGTTTGTATGAAAAGGTGTATAGCAACAGATCCAAGAGGAGGCGCAGACTGTGTGTGTCAGAGGTGGAAAACTGTCATTCTTCTAACTGAAACAGTGTGAAAATGTGTAATGAGCAGGTACAAATAAATCATGTATGAGGAACCAGTAAGCCCACTCACCTCAGAGAAGTAGAAAAGAGCCGACTCACAGAACAAGATGTCAGCCAAGAACACAGAGCCACTAGTCAACACTTCAATCTGGTATTTACAGAAATGATGGCTCCGCAGGAACTCGCTAAAGTGCCTGGAAATCAGAAAGCAGGTGGGAGGTGAATAGCGCAGCAGTGTGGAAGACAGGATGGTGAAATGACACGGCGCACGGGACGGGCTTTAATCTTAACGTCAAAACGTGCTGCGAATATTAACTGCTCTTGGAAATGAATGGACAGAAACTCACTGTTGCTCCAAGATAGCGAAGGCTACCGACTGTGCAATGACAAAGCAGTTTGGGTCCACCATGCCATCTTCTCCACAAATCTTAGCTACACAAAGCAGAAGAGAGGGGATATTTTCACATACCAGGATCACATTTAAAATAGAAGCCTACTGACGAACAGAATAGCCCTTTATTGTCATTGTACATGTACAACGAAATTGTGGGTGCTCCACACCAACTGTGCAGGAGTAAATAGTAGACAGCATGAATAAATAGCAAACAGGAGAAATAAATACCATAAAGAGAGATAGACACAAATGTACACAAAGATAAGAGAAAGGCACACACTGGAGAACAAGCTGCAAAGTGCTTGGAAGTAGTGCAAAGAAAAGACTTGGTCTGAGTCGAGTATGTATGTGAGTGGCCTGAGTGGTGGAGGTTACTCACACCATGGCTCGGATTAGTAAAGTAGATGGGGAGGGGTGGGGTGTGGGGGCATAGTGTTTATATACAGACCGAATGGCCCAGAGGAAGAAGCTGTTTGTGAGTACACTTGCGCCTACACACAGACACACTCTTTGAACAGATGGACAATAATGTGCTCTATTAAAAATAGTGAGACAACATCTGTGGTCTTACCAACTATGTCATTTCTGATCTGTTCTGTGATGGGGATGGGCCTCACAGCATCTGGAGAGATGTACTTGGTGAAGATTGTAACAGCATCTTTCTCTATACCTGCAAAACACACAAGTTATCTCTCAACTGACGCTCAAGTAAAGCTCTACCTCCAGGTGGTCAGTCTGAATTACCAATTAACACATCAATCTAATGCCCACGTCTTTGCCTGTATGCACAGTGAGATTGTTTCAGGCTGCTGGAGTTGTTCCGTCGTGATAAAAATCAAGTGTACAATTCCACCCACTGCTTTTATGAAATGTTCACAAGCTGGGTCATGAAAATGAACAGCCGAGGGCACTAATCATGCTCACAGAATGTCATTAAACGAGTGAAGAAGAAGAGGATGGATGGAGATGACATGCTTAAGAATGCCGCTCAAACCTTTAATGTGGTGACCAATGTGACCTCACACAGGCCTGCTGTTTTATCCTGAGCTCTGCAGAAAAATGCCTAATGGCACCATTTTCAAACTTAAGCCAGACTGAAAATGTGAAAACACAATACCAAGATAAAGTGTTTTCTTCTTTGTTGTCATTTTAAACTAAAATCCAAATTTAAAATCAAAGATGAGTCTTTAATAGTAAAGTATCTATGATGGCCCATCTGCAATAACTTCAAGACCCACTAGGGGGTCCCAGCCACCACCTTGGAAATCAGTGGTCTAATCTAAAGCCATTTTCATCCACTGCAGTCCTCTACTATCTCTGACATTACTCAAAGAACCGCATGCAAGAACACAAAAAGACAATAAACAGTCTTAAAGTTGCCAGCTCCTTCTACAAAGTCTATGTGATGTCTGAGATGGTGCGTGTGAGATCAGAGCAGATGACGTTCTGTTGACATCATGGAAAGTGGGTGGACATCCTGTGTGCAGCACCTAAGCCTAAACCAAAGTGAGTATTCACAAAACTGAGATTGTCTCTGGAGTTTCTTTCTCCTGTTGTAAGCTACATGTGAAAAAGGACAAGTTTGCACAATGTTCCAATCTCATGTATGGAAATGGCTCAAGCCAAGATTTGTTTAGTGAAACCACTTCCATTGCAGGTCACTGTAGAATTTTCACTTTACTGCTTCAGTTTTATTTATACAGTGTCAATTCACTACAGCAGTTGCCTCAAGCCGCTTTATATTGTAAGGCAAAGACTCTACAATAATACAAAGAAAACCCTAACAATTAAATGACCTCCTCTGAACAAGGACTTGGTGACTGTGGGAAGGAAAAACTTCCTTTTAACAGGAAGAGACCTCCTGCAAAACCAGGCTCAGAGAGGAAAGTTACTGGACAGATCTGACAATTCCACATAAAGGTCTTCAATGTTAGACAAACAGGAAAGGTGCCATTTACGAAGATTTTTCAGTGTAATGAGACGTGATTGGTTGACCATCAAAACACTAGTGTCCCCTGTCAAAATATAGAACCTACAAAGGCCAGTGATCTAAGAAAGTTATACACGTGTAAACAAGAAAACAAATATAAAAGATAAAAAGGTGTTTAAAGGTGACTCACTTTTCATGAGTTTGTCAGAGAGGTCTCGCAGGGTGCTGTTTGAGTGCACTTTAAGGGGAGTCCCAGTCCTGGAGGGTGCCTGCCTGTTGGGGGTTGCTGTTCGAGGCGTACCGGCTCTCGCTCCTGCCTCTGTGCTGGATGAGTCCCGCTGCTGAGTCTGAACTGTAGAGCCTTCGCTGTTACTGTGCCGTGCAAGGGCACTGGGCGTTTTCTGGGCGAGTTCTGAGAGCTCCGAGCCGTCTGGAGACGCGGGGACCGGCTCGGCCAAGGAGCTGTGTTTGACAGAGTTTAGACTGTGTGCTCTGACACGTGACCAGCTGGTAGAGCGGAAACTCTCAGCCTCCAGCCAAAACCGAACCAGGTGGTCTGCGCCTCGCAGTTCCATGAAATGCATGAAGTGGGGTATCGCGACATTGTCCTGAAGGGCCTGGTCAACCGTCTTGGACATGCGAGAGCGCGTCTCCTGGGGCTGATAGTTCACACTGGAGTGACCTAGAACAACATAATTCATTGATACATATTTTCCACCTTAGAATATTATAATAACAACAACAAAAAATATTCAATCAAAGCTTTTCAATCCAAATACAACCCAGTGTGAACTATAAAATTATAGCAACAGGCAACTTAAAGGCATTCAATTATTATAAAACCATCTGTATACTACAAATTAAACCTTAATCACTGATATTTACTTCATGCTATTTACACAGCATATATTTTAATACATGCTTTTAAAAACTCACAACAGCAGAAACTCCATCCAAACAAACACAAACACTTCTGTTTAAATGACAATAAGATTTACGCTGTCTTTGGACACACATTACTCACTCAAGTGCTCAAGTTTAATACCAGACTGTGGGCTACACTCTTATTTACAGCATCAACCTTCAAAGGTAACGTGCACACTATATTGATGGGAGCTGCAACATGAAATGAAAGATAAAAAGAGGATTTTCTGTGTTCAGCTCTCTAAACATTTGGTCCTGGCTGAAGGGTGGCGTGATGGGAATTTAAACTCTGGGATATTTGTTTTGAAGGTTTGTGAATTTCCAGCTCATTCTCTGTCTGGAGTTGGTGTTAGACTATGCAATTTCACAGATGATTTAACACAGACAAAATTTTCTCGATCGTGCGTCGCAGTCACACATCCGTGTGTCCCGTCCATTCTTTCACTCGTGCGTGGATTAAGTGGTCGGCAATTACTGGGGCATCCCCTGCGACCTTTGACAGTACAATGCCACCGTGCTCCAAACTCCAGTCTGACTCCACAGGTATTCTGGAAACATTTCTCAGAGATTTTGGTCCATATCAACATGATAGAATCACAAAGGAGCTGCCGACTACACATCCTTGATGGGAATTTTCCACTCCGCCACATCTCAAAGGTCCTCCGAAGTGCACCGTGAAAAAAAATCTCTCCTACACTTATTACGCCACCACCAGCTGGCCCCATTGATAAAAGGATAGATCCACGCTTTAATGCTGTTTACACCACACTGTGACCTTACCAAGTGAATGGTTCAGCAGAAACCGAGACTAATCAGACCAGGCTATGTTTTTCCAATCTTTCCTTGTCCAACTTTGGTGAGCCTCTGTGAATCGCAGCACTTCTGCATACCTCAGTTGCTACAAGTGGCTATTTGAGTTACTGCCATCTCTGAGCAGTCTGGCCGTTCTCCTCTGTCCTCTAACAGGAACAAGGCAGTTTTCCCAGAGGACTGCTGCTCATCTCCTTTTTTGACACTGGAGATTCTGAGATCTGCAGTTTCTAAAAAATCTTCACATCAGCCAGCCAGACATCACAAGCCACACCACATTCAAATCCTTCAATTCAACTTTCTTCCACGTTGTGATGCTCGGTTTTGAACTTCAGCCAGTTGTCTACATGCCTACATATGACTAGCTGATTATTTGTTTGCATTAATGTGCAACTGAAGTGACTTTTAATGTAATCTGGCTAAATAACGCTTCAAAGAGAGACTGTGTTTAAGCAAACTGAGTGCTCTGTTATCTATCCTGACTAGACACCGGACTCTCTTGCGTGATTTTGAATCATATCACATCAGCTGTAGTTAGTCTGAAGCGTGGGCTGAAGTTTGGCAGTGTTATGTTTGCTCTTTGAAAACAAGATGGTGCTTCAAGATGTGTCACGCAGTGTGTGGTGCTTTTAGTCAGCCTCTTTAGATTCTTAAAGATCACACAGTCACGGACACCTTAACACTGAAAGCTGTTAAAAAAAATCACAGCAACCAGTCCAGCATCTGCACCTGGATAATCAAAGGCTTCTGTTTCATTTGCAAACCTTTTCGCAGTAATTCAATGTCTGTTAGAATGACTTTGAATTTCGGTCATAATAGTGCCTGTTTTATATTTTAACCACTTGCCAAGAAAACAAAACAAAACGACAAAAAAAACCCTCATGGCTCCTGCTTTCAGTTAGCCCTTAGAAAACACAAACCCTCAATCCAACCTTAAACTACGTCTCTCTTCCTCCTAGACGCACCCTCATTAACGCTTCCTTCCTTTTCTTCACTCTGGTGAAACCACAGACCAGAAATCACCACTGCCCAGTGAGTCTCGCTGAGATGTTGTCGTCTAAGCTGGAGCACAGGTTCCTCCACCTCCGTCTGGCACGCCCCACCTGCTCGTACACTTCCTGTCACTACAGTGAATGCTTGCCGCTCCTTATCATGACATCCGGGGAGCGTATGCAGAATCTAATTATAGAGTAGTTTTCTTCCCCGTGTGACTGCCTGAAAAGATAAGGCCAACTTTCTCTGACAGGAATGTTTGGATGCTCACAATACTGCTCTTGTAGTGACGCAAGAGGCGTACTATCACTGTAACACCAGAAACGAGAGCTTACAGTCCAATCTTGGTGACAGCTGTAATACCCTTTGAATTTTGACACCTTTAAAAAAAACTGTATTTATTTTCTATGCAGTGTGGAAAAGTATTGGTTTCAGTACATCCAATGTGAACCTTTTGTGAACCAGTTAATCAACCTATCAAATATCAACACATTAATTATCTTTAAAAAATGTATTAAGTACTTTTCAAAGACAAAAGCTTTCATATCTGCGGTTTCAGCACCTAAATGAGAGATTGTGTCTGCTTTTATTTGTAATACATGATTAATGAAGATGATTAAGAAGATTAATAATCTTTATGTATGGAACTCGATATAACCAGGAGACTTCCCTTTGAATTAGGGAAATAATTTCTGCGCAAGTTAAAAAAAAACAAAACTGTTAAAAAATAAGTCATAATCTTAATGCTTGTGTTTTCTATCCTTTTGCATCAATTTCTGAGGAAAGTTCATTTTAGTTTAACCAAATCGTATTCAAATGGGTACAGAACAGCAGAGAGGTTCGTTCTACAGAGTGTGCAGCATGGTAAATGGCCTGTATTTGTATAGCGCGTTACTTAGTCCCTACGGACCCCAAAGCGCTTTACACTACATTCAGTCATCCACACATTCACACACTGGTGATGGCAAGCTACATTGTAGCCACAGCTGCCCTGGGGCGCACTGACAGAGGCGAGGCTGCTGGACACTGGCGCCACCGGGCCCTCTGACCACCACCGGTAGGCAACGGGTGAAGTGTCTTGCCCAAGGACACAATGACCGAGACTGTCGGAGCCGGGGCTCGAACTGGCAACGAACTGCCAACTCTTGAGCCACGATCGCCCCCCATGTTATAACTCAAACTGTCTCAAAGGTCACAGACTAAATAAAACTCCTTATATATACACTTATTAAAAACTATAACCAAGGAGGGACAGCAAACCTACATCCTGATCAAACTCAAAGAAACCCACAACAAATTCTGTCTATGCGATTCTGAATCTACAACTTTTTATAGCTAAATATTCTTCCGGGTGTTTATCTGTAATCACTGACAACAAAGCAAAAGCTCATGAGTGCAGCTTCTGTACCGAGATCTCCAAAGTGCGCCGCTTCCATGTGGCTCGGCTGCTTCTTGAGGATGGCGGTGCGACCGCGGGCGAAGGAGTCCATGTTGGCCGAGATGGCGTTGATGGCCACGTGGCTCGGCCCGGCAGCTTCCTGGATGGCATGGTGGTTTCTCAGTCCTGGAGATTGAGGGCTGGTTGGAGCTATGAGCAGAGGACGAACGAGAGAAAACAGGTGAAGGAAGAAACAAACCATATAATAGCACTGATGTTCTGAGTGGCGTGAATGCGTGACAACGGTGTGATTTGTAAGAAAAGGTCTTTTTAGTGAGAGTTTCTGAAAGAGCTCATAGTGTATACAACGCCTCAGGCTGTGGCAGATGCTTGAGAAGACAGACTGCTCAGTGTTTGCTTCACTGTGCGGTGTGAGCTTTGTTAACAGCTACAGGCTACAGCTTTAGTCCTCAAGAGAGTTTAACCAGCACTGATTAGAGAAAATCAAAGGAACGAGTTATGATTCTCTCAGCTGTGATCATTTAACACCTTTTTAATACCACATAAGAACAGTTTTTTGTTTGTTGGTTTTTGACATCATACCTCAAGAATAGGGGAAAGCCAGAGGAAGGAAAAATGTTCCCAATTACATAATAAATGCAAGCATTTATTTGCATTTATGTCACATGTTTGTCTGTCCTTGCCATCTAGAGGTAATAATAATTTCTAGAAATGTAATTACAAAGTTTAAGTGGCTTGTGTAAGTGGATTAAGCCAAAGTAAATGTTTAATTAAGCTCAAGCTTCCTGACTGCTGCTGTTGCTTTGGATCTGTGAATTCATTTCAAACTTTCTAACACACTCTAAGCCCTTCTTTGACGAAACTTAATCCTGTTAAACATTTCAAGACCCATCCTGTAATGTTGCTGGCGGAGCAATCGGAGATGCACTTTTTTTTTTTTTTAAGTCAGCTCATAGTGGGTGAGGGTACACAAAAAAACAACACCACTGGATATTTGTCTTTACTATGCCACAAAACACAGCTGTGCCATTTCAACAACATAATTTAAACCTTCCATAACTTCACAAGAGTGAAGAGGAACTCACCTCTATTGACTTTAGCGTCTGTCCCTTTCTCAGGTTCTTTGCTTTTGGCTGCGGGGAGAAAGATGAGAGCAGTGGTTGGAAATGGAGAAGCAAGGAGTATTTTGAATCATAATACGGGGAGATGCCAGAGAGTAAAGAATCAATACAGGAGATTTCACTGAGGGGTTGATGTGGTGTGTTGGGTATGCGTTTGCCACAACCGAGATTCTGTAACCCTTGTTGAAATCTAATACAGACTTCCAAGAGAGGCTTAATAATATCTGTAGAACTGAAAACTACTGAATAGGCAAAAAAAATAAAAAAAATACATTTTGTTAGTCGTTATCGTGGCAATGTCGTTTTACACTGTGTGTTGTTATTCTGCGTTAACAGTTAATTAGCCCTCACATATACTTTCCTCCGCCTGACCACACCTCTGCCGACAGATGTGGGTTGAATCTTGAAACTGGGTTCTAAAATGTGAAAGCAATGTCCATCCTGCTTTATACACCACGGTCATTCTCAAACTTTTCCCAGCATCCCCCACATCCAAAGGTAAAGAAGATTTATAGCACAGATCCCACAGTTCTAAATCAATTATTAATTATTTTTAAAAAGGCTCCAAACAGCACCGTAACCAATCTGTATGGTCACTTTCTCCACATGAATTATAAATTATCAACTTCAGATTATTCCATGGTCATCCACTGCCTCCATACACGGCAGTTTGAGAATCACTGTTTTACAGAGTGCAGACAGTCAGGGCTTTCACACTAGACATCTGCATCAAGAGTCCTACAATTTGTGACCTTGTTCTATCAGTCCTGGTTTTTCTTAACATGATTGTAAGCTGGTTTACACCTGAAGGTCACAGAGACTTACTGATTGTGCCAAATAAATACACAGTACGTTTAATACGGCAGATATGTGAAGCCATTCCAAAGCTCTGCAGCTGTCAGATTAACCAAAAAGAATGATGTGTGCACCCTGCAGGGGAATGAGTGCATGCTGGCAGACATGGTGGCAACCATTCATCAGAGTGACCCTCCATTCATATCTCTGTATGAAGCAGTTCGGTCGGGCCAAGCGACCACTTCAAGCAGTGACATCCCAAAATGGACCCAGAGGACTGAACAAATGGAGCTGAAGATGCTCTTTATGTGAGACATTTGGGACGGAGCCATATCTGAGAGAGAGAGAGTGTGTGTGTGTGTGTGTGTGTGTGTGTGTGTGTGTGTGTGTGTGTGTGTGTGTGTGAACCAAGAGTTAGAGTTGGCTGGGACCGATGGCTGTCCGCCACAGAGAAGCGACATGGTTTTTAAAAAGTCTGGACTCCAGTCATTTTTACACAACAAGACTAAAACACAACGATGCAAAGAACAGCAGTGAAGTCATGCTTTTACGTATTGTTGATGTTATTACAGCACCATGATTTGGATGGATGGGTCAGTGATATGGATGCTACAATTAAGAAAAAAATAGTAGCGCAAAATAATAAACCTTAAATAACTACAAAGATAACAATGTATGAAAAGAGTGCCTGAAAATTAGCGGCCAATGGCATTCAAATTTAATAGTAAAACTTCAACTTCCCTCTTTTTTGACATTGAAAATTCCTCCTACTAACAGGGAACAAATTCACTTCCTGTCAGTCCTGAGCAGCATTCAGGGTTTGGGTAAGTGAAGTCTATATTTCCTCATTTTGGTGATCTGCTGTGTCAGCCGTTTTAGCCACTGTAGCCTACGAGGAAAAACTACTAATCTTTAAGGGATTCAAAACTGCAAGCCAGTTTCAGCAGTGAAGTTATTATAATTGCTCCCTAAGGAAACGGGACAGGAGTCCTATTGACGCTATTATTAATGGCCTCTCTAGCCTTTATATATTTTTACTTATTGTGTGATTTCTCTCAAAGGGATCTGACAAACCTGTTGTCACATGTTGTAGGATGGTGCAGCAGAAAAAAATGGCTCCTTTCTTTGTTTTCCAAATATATTTGCTACACCTACTCTATCCCCGTTAATGCTATAATTTTCAGTTTGGTTGACAGTGTTTCAGAGCAGCGGTCATTTGTACTCATTGTGGAGCTTTTAGGTAGAGGCGTGTATGATATTTTGCCTGCCCCACTTAAAAAAAAAGATGTAGACAAAATACAAAAGACGCCTGTCAGTGTGACTCCAGCCTTAACAATGACCACAAAAGAGGTTAAACTGCGGGGCTTTGAACTGAAATTCATTGTCACGTTGTGTTCAAGAAAACACGGAAAAAAGAGAGGGCCCAGCCCGTCTAGTGTCTACTCAATAGTTACTGGAAATTTGCATTAGCCAACTTCAGGTTGTTTCCTTCGGATAATTAACAGCTCTTGCTGAGACACAACCTGTCACCGTTAATATTTATGGCACATCTTGCTTGTTGAGTATGTACGAAAATACCTCACAGAGCTAGCTAGCTGCTACTGAACATTTCGACACAAGTGTTGCTTTGGAGCAGATAACAGTGTTCATTTGATGCACTGGAAGCTCTGAATGATGTCTACATACAGGAAGGCGTTGATGTAGACTTGTGACAGGTCTCTGTAGTGGATTTAATGCCACCCTGGCTAACATGAAGTTAGATAAACCAGGAAGGGGGGCAGGGAGACCATCGCTAAGCTAATCATATAAAAGCAGAAAGGAGCAGCGGCAAATGAGGAATCGCATTCCTCTAAACACCTCAGTTTACACGGCTAATTTATGTACGGACAACCTCATCAGTCACATCTTATCGGGCACCCGTCTCCACGGCGCTAGCTACCGTCGACGTTGCAGCCTTCAGCGGGAGCTTTTTCCTCACCTTTCCTCTTGAAAAACGACATGACGGGATTCACACTCTGGACGTTTCCTCAGCTCACTGACACCATCCCGTGGATTCGCGGTTGTCTTCATTCAAATGCAACTGTCGTGTACACTCCTGAGCTGGAAACAGGGTATTGTCGCAGCCACGGCCAGCGCTGTCAATTAAAATATTTCTGCAAATCCGAACCCAGTTCGGCAGCCATATTGTCAATAAACGTCTCACTTCCGGGCTGGTGCGGCAGCAGCATTGTGGGAAATGGTGTACCGCCTGCGTTGGTCAGGAGAGGGCACTCCTTGCACATGAAGAATGATTTTTTTTTTAATTAATTTATTTTAATTTAGTCTTTTACAAACTGTCAATGGAAGATAACATTGGTGCAACAACTTCGTGAAAGACAAATAGGAAATAAGAAAAACAAAATAACAATAACAAAAAAAAACAACAACCACAAAACAAAAAAATTTAACAATATAAATATGTGAAGGCCCATTCTGACATTTAACATTTTTCTTTCTGGCAACACTTTAACATACATTAGGCTTACTTGGTACAACAAATGAAACACAATACTTAAAAGGAAACTGGGTCACACTTTCACACATCAAAGCTGC
>VUQR01011675.1:8175-18620 GCA_015108515.1 Hemichromis elongatus
TGTATACAGCTATAGAAATCCATTAAAGGAGTCATTGATTCATTGATTACAGTGATGATCTGGACTTACCGCCGTGGGGAACGTAGCGCACAGCGTCTGAAAGAAGAAAGACCTTCCTCTGATTAGAGACAGACAAGTGTTCCACTCATGACTCAAATCCTCCTACAAGCTTGTTTCCTAACTCATCTCCTAAACACATTTTTATAGATTCATTGTAATCAAATATCCAGTGCAGTGTATTCTATTACCACACATCACCGAGTAACTGTGTGGCTTGTTTCATATCCTGATTTTGCCGAGTGGTTTTAGTGCTGAGACCAACGTTTTCTATGTCACACACTCAGTCTTTACATCTGCCTCACTTCATCCTAGTGGGCTATGTTTTAATTTGGCCCTGATCTCTGGAGTCAGGGTAGTCAAACGATGATCATCAGTTGTTATGTTTGCATTATTTTAATTACATAGAGATATATAGATAAAAAAAAAAAGGTCATTAGTTTTAGGTGGTTGTAACCCGGGCAACTTAGCCTATGAGTGGTAACAGCGCCTCATCATGGAAAAATGCTAATCCTATGAGCTAATATGTAATTGAACAAAAGCTACTTTATTCCCCTGGGGTCACACAGCAGGTGGCTCTTTCCTGTTGGAAACTCAAAAGGATTTGTGCCTCGCCATGATAATAAATGTGTACTAGTGGACTAATAAACAGATCTGAAAACTTTTTAACTGAAAATATCTTCTAGCTTTGCACTAATGCTACAATTAGGCTAATGGTCAGTTTAAAGCTCAGACCAGTGTGAAAGTTTTCAGATCTGTTCTTTATTTACTTGATGAACGTCTTGTTTTACGATGTGAAATAAGTGACTGAGCCCATAAATTCATCAGGAAAATAATTACTGAGGTCTCAGGCTGTGCTATATAGTATCGACACTGATAATATCTGTATGATCTATTTCAGCACCCGTCAACAAAGGGAGGAAACAACAGACTTCTTTCAGTGCTCGAGGCAAACACTTCACTGGATATGATGCTGAGATGCTGGTGTGTCAGAAATGTCGTTATCGCAAATTTTCTGGAAATCTTGTGATATAACTTTGAGGCTATAACGCTGAGTCCTACCACAGACTCTGATTCTTCTACAGAAGACATGTCAGTGTGACTGAGGAGATCCTCAAAGTATTCCTCGACTGCCCGACTGCAGCACACTGCACACCGTGTGAGTAGAGCACCATTTCCCCTCCTGAGCTGCCTGATGGTTTGTTGGAATCGCTTCAAGGCCAACCAAAAGTCTTGTTCCATGGCCTCACTGAACTCCTCCCACACCTGAGATTTTGCTTCAACTGCTGCCAGAGCCACACTCTGCTAGGCCTGCCTGCCACTACATGACAGCTGCCTCTGGAGTCAGGAGACCCAAGCATCAATCACTGACCTGTGACCTGAGTTGTCTGAGTGTATAAGTCAAGTGAGAACATACCAGAACTCCACTCAGCTTTAAATCAGGATCAGTTAGCCGGTTCCTCCCAGTCACGCTCCTGCGGGTCTCACTGCCGCTGCCCACAGGAGCCTTGACGTCTCTTCGTAGTACGACGGAGATACCCGGTGGGGCACTCAGAGACACTAAGAAGGCTAGGTACTCTGAGTTGTCACTGAGTACATAAAGGCAATCAGAACCCGTCCACTGACCCAAGGACATAAGGAACCACCCCCCATCCACTGGGAAGGCCTCCCAATGTACAGGGATACAAGAAAACCTACACCTGCCCCAAGACCACCTCCAGATTGGACCAGTGTCCGGACCCTCTTCAGGAGACTGGCTCTAGAGACCAAAGCTGTGCATTAAGCTGAAAATAACCGTTTGTAGCAGACAGCTCTCAACCTCAAGCACTCGCTCAGGTTAGGTCCGATCCCTGGCTTGTGGAACAGCCCCCGTGGTGGGGAATGAGCCTGAGCTAGTGGCTGAGGCTCAAAAATATCACAACATTTTATTTCTCTCCGACACACAAAACATACACAGATTTCTCTAACAGTTGTCACTCACATTTATGTACTTGTTTACTCTCTGCTTGACTCGGTGGTGGGATGCTTTTACATAATTTAAATAATTAAACCAAATGTACCATCGTTTTATTATCTACTTTATTTTTATTTGGCAAGGATGGAAGGAATCCCCTTTTTCACTCGTGTAGAACAAGTTTTTGGTATCGTACAAATGTTGGTTTCTGACTCATGACCACTTTGCAAGATCAGGATGTTTTGTTTTATACCGTTAAACTGGATGAGATCCACTCACCAATCTTCTGACTTTTCTGCTTCTTCACCAGCCACTGCTTTGTCACATCCACCTACAAAGACACACAAACACACACAGAGTGTGTCAAGGTAGACAGCGCAAACATAAAGCAGGCCAAGGTGAGCTGAACGATGAGATAAACTGATTAGCGTGACTGTCATGCAGCGTATATGAGGCATGCTAGACACACTTAACCCAGATATCTGATGTGAGAACGTCATGCAAGTGTTGTTCATGTTTCAAATCCCCTAAGTTAGGGTTCTTCTTATACCGTGACTTACGCCACAGAAAACAAAAACATTTAATGGCTGTCACTTAGCGACAGATATCAAGACCTTTATGGGGCTGTCGGCGTTCAGCACGGCCAGCATGACGAGCTCCATGGCGGGGAACAGGTTGGGCAGACGGCCCCTCTTCCACTGGAACTCCAAATCATCCAGCATCATGAGCACAGGCTCACCTGGCCACACAGTGGGCTGGAAAAAGGAGTTTAGAAACAGTTACTAGTAATTTATGGCCAGAGCTCAAGCACAGTCCGATTATGATGAGATCATTGTCAAGGGCGAGATTAGGCCTAATCATCTTTATCAGATGCAAAGACAGAACTGGGTCAGACTTTAATAACCAGCCAAGTGCTGTAAGAAAGTCACCTGAGGTCTGCCTTTAATATTCCGTGTCCAATCCATGATGACCCTTTTATGAGGGCCCATGTCGTACTCGCTGTCCGCCTCCAGCATGCAGAGCAGGTGTCCCTTCCAGTCCTTCTTCTCAGACTTCTCGTTCTGATAGTCGGATGCGATTGTCCTCGGCTGAATCAAGAATAGAGACTTCTAAGAGCACCCGTAAAAAACACCGTGTATTTCTGTATATGGCTGCTATTTCATACCTGCACTCTTTTCTCCAGCACAGCAGCCCATTCCACGATAAACTCCCGGCAAACGCTGGCTGTCCAGATGTCCTCTCCGGTCCAGATGTGACACAGGATATTTGATCTCTGAGGTACAAAGGTAATGCAAATAAGTGCAAATGACTCTAAGTAATAAAAAGGGAGAGAGGAGAAGAGCTTACCTGGCAGATTCTGTTGAGTTCCCGGGCCAGCTCCATAATAAACAACTGACTTTCCACCAGAGGCTCCTTCTTCTCAAGCTTCACTTTTTTGCGAGACTCCTGGAGTAAAAAAACAGAAAATTAAAAGGGAAAAGAACATCATGACTTCTAGAACATTTAGCCCCCGCAGCAATTACTGTGGGAGGATTTGTATACCTTGAGTCGGATCTTGAGCTTTTTGGCTGGCTCGATGAGGAACTGCAGGCACTCTTTCATCATGCTGGCAGCTGGAGCGCGGGGCCAATGCCCTGTGGTATGATAATAAAAAAGCTTTAGCACGCTGGCACTCATTCTGTCAAGAGCTGGAGCTGACTGCGCTCCCGTCGCCCACACAAATCGATGAGGGTGCAGAAATGGCTAACGCGCGAGAAGGTGGCAAAAAGGTGAGGCGGCGTAGAGAGGAGCACTCACTGCAGAACTTTTATCACAGCTCTGCACTCAGAGTCCACAGAGAGCTCATTAAGATCCCCACTGAGCTATCATTAGGTGTTGATCCCACTCGCTAAGCCCACTCACTCCTCATAGGTATATATATCCATGAGACCACACAGTGGGTGGCAAACAGAGGTGTAGAAACATTAAAAAAAATGCACAGTAACAGGATTTCCTGCTTGTGTGTGGATCGATGCATCCTGAAAGTGGAGATTTATTCCCATGGAGACGTGAGCCCAGCAGAGCGCTTTTAATAAAAACACCGTGGAGCTATGGTGGGGGTGGAGGAGGAGGGAAGTGGGGGGGGGTCCTTGGACCAGTTTGCTGTTGAATCAGCAGTCAGTCCGACAAGCAGAGGGGATTTGCTGTTCTTGCTGTGATGTAGCGGCAGCAGCACAGCTAAAAAAAAAAAAGGAGGCAACAAACACTGAGGAGCACAAACTCGGGACTGAGTTCACCTTTTAGTGAGCACAATCTGACATTCATAGGTAGGCCTGTTTCCTGCCTAGTGACTATGCATATGAATTTCTTCCATCCTTGATGTGTTAGAAATGTTTTTATGGAAAGGTGTTTGGAATCAGTTGAGTGAATACTCGGCTATAACTCTACATAAGTATTAACCCTCTACCTTCTCCCTTTTAGACTTTTAAACATTTATTTACACCATCATGAGTTTGTCTGATACCAACCTCACTGATGCGTCTTGTTTTTGTGTTTTGTTGCATTTACTTATCTCTCTTTCACTATATAAGAGGGCAGCAGATGTCACAGGGTTGCTTGTCTGTAACTGACTCATGTTTGGATGGTGGGTTTATTTCTGGCAGCGGAGGCTGAGCTTGTAGGTGGCAGAGGAGCTGCAAGATTAGAGGAAATCCGGGATTATCAGTGCTGCACAAACGCAGGTAGTGACTTTCTATATTGGGAGTGAGTGACAAATCACTGCATGCAAGTTGGCATCAGAACAAACTCACTATGCACAACAACAGGCTCACGTTACCGTGCAACAGTATATCCATACACACCGGATTGAAATCTTTTTTCTTTGTAAATAATTATAATTATTATTTTATTATAATAATAAATAGAATATAATTTCAAAATGCCAGTGTTATAAGATTATAAAATTAGGCCTCTTGCGCATGAAGCGACGTTTACAAAAAAGGACATTAATCAACAGCAAGCGTAAACATTATTTCATGTAATTAGGCCCTGTGCACCGGCACAATGTAACCAGTTTACCAGCTTTTTTTTTAATTATCACCTCGCTCTAGTGGAAAATAAAGAACACCTCACCTTGTCACAGGATAAATTTCGTTTCCGAAGAAAACTCTACGCGGCGTTTCTGTGGTGCTTTCGCGAAACTCGGTTTGATATTTTTAGTGCTCCGCCATCCTTCACCGACTCACAGCGTCCCTCAGCCATCCACAACTGCAGCACGAGAGACAGCGCGCGTGCTCTTATCAACCACCGCCTCCGCTGAGCGGCAGTTCCAAAGCAGGCCACTAGAGGCCGCCAACGAGCTTTATGGAAACAGAGGCGTCGCAGAGTTTATTTTTATTTAAAGATTCATTTACATCTTTAAAAGATACATTTCACTTATTATTTATTTATTCTAATTTAAACAACTCAGCGTAGAGCAAACAGCCCGGGGTGGACTCCAACACACGCCTATGTTTACCGACGGCGATATTATAGGCGAGAGACTGTTAATATTTACATAATGCTGCAAGATCACCGACCGAATAACTAATACATGTCTGCCGAATGGTGAGCTTTTCTTCTAGAAGGACCTTGACCATATAAACTCTCTGAGTCTGTTGTGTAATTTATTATCATGTCCATAGAAAATCTTAAATTAACGACTAAGATCTGTTTTTCTTCCTTTACATTCTCGTAGCCTGTGTAGCTTCTGTCACGTTTTAAAATAGAAATAAGTACTAGCTATTGAAGTGAAAGGTTGTAAACCTACAGTTTGTTTGGTCTACAAGGCGGGGTCTCTGAAGGCAACACGACAGGTTTACTGTCAGTCAGTGCGCAGGTGTACATGGTTATTATTTCAGGCGCTTGTGTTTGCAGGTTCAATATTCCTTCACTGTTTTATTAAAATAATAAATTAATGAGAGTAGCACAACGCCTTTCGTCGCTCACGGTCTCGGACAGGTACAGTGGAACTGGAAGGTGTTTCTCGACATGTTAGCTTCACGGAAGTGTGTATACAGCGCGCGTCCCCAGAGCGTGCTTAAATGACAGGAGGCTAGAAGCGGTGCGTCTCTTATCAAGGACAGGCTCTGATCACAGCTGCTCGATCAACATGGCACCCAAAGACCCTCTCCTTGGCTCCCTCAAAGGTAAGCATCAATAATAGATGAGTGGTGGTTCGATGCCATTGGATCACAATTTCAGTAAGCAGCTGATCGTGACGTACTCATAATAAAACGTAAAACTAGATCCGTGTTTCACCCTGAAGCGCACTATTTTTATGTAAAAAAAAAAAAAAAAGAAGCTTCGCCACATTTATTATCGTCAACACAGTCTCTGTTTCAGTGTTGATGGGTGAAATGGCGATGATCACATGCTTTGCATTGAATCCAGTTATGTCACGCTGATGACAACAGATCCAAATGTGCGTGTTTTGTTTTCCCCTTTCCACTCAGTGTGTGTCCTGAACCTGCAGTCAGATGGAGAGACGGTGACAGATTCTAACCCTCACCTCGCCTCCTGCTGTGAGCTGCTGGAGCTGGTCCTCAGGAAGGGACTCCAGCGTCAGTATCATCACGTTGTGGAGCTGAATTCATTTTGAGGGAGACTCTTGCAGTATTCACTCAGGGTGTGTTTCATTTCCCTCCAGAGCCAGTCCTCAGTCTGGTGCACAGAGATTACTGGCATTGTTTTGAACAGCTTCCCCATCAAGATGCCTGTGGCAGGTAACTACATTCTGTTTAGATTAGCAGAAGGAGAAGATTTTTATTTTTATTTTTTAGTTGCAGCTTCACTCGTTAATACCCGTCACCTCTCTGTTTGTCTTCTCCCGTGCAGTCTGTCTGCTCTGTCCTTGGCGGTTGAGCAGACCAGAGTTTGCAAGAAGCTGCTCTCAGCTCAGGGCCGAGGGCGCTACCTGCTCAGACTGGCCCTCAGCCGCAAGGTCCTGCCGCAGTTCTTCACACACCTGCTGCACACAGCCAGACTCCTGGAGGTCTGACACATGCGCAGATGTGTTCCCCAGTGTTGAGCACACAAAAATGGGATTTTAGGAAGTGTGTTTCTCTAACAGACTTGCATAGTTGTGATTAACATTGCTTCTCTTTCCTCCAGTGGTACAGCCCAGATTTATCAATTCTCAGGAATGAGGAATTTGTGGGTGAGGTTACAGCAGCTTGAACAAAAATCAGGAAGTTCTTGTCAACAACAAAATCTTAAGAGCTGCTGTTCTTCCTCTTCCAGAACCTTTCATGTCGCTGCTGCTGGTGCTCTCACACATGGACTTCAAACTGGACATGGAGGTCAGAGCTGCAACTGTGATTTTTATTTCCAATCACTTTGAACCACCTAATAAGAATTTTCCTCGTTTGTGTACAGAATTGCAGTTTTCTGGACGAGAGCTGGCTCCTACCGGTAAGAGCATCACAGCAACACTGTTATTATGTTATTTGTCTTTGGATATGTCTGAAAAAAAAAGTGCAATCTGAAGGAGGGGAAGGACTTACTGCTGGCTGTTTGTTTTCAGGTGTGTGACATATATGAAGTCGTGCCCTGCCGGGAGGTAGGGTTGGTTCTAAGGTTAGTATGTTTCAGTCTACAAATCTTTCTTTCCATTACACTGAGCACGTGGGCTACTTAAAAACATCTGTGGATCTGCTTCTTAGGTATCTTAGTGGGCGTGTCTTCGTTCTTGACCTGATGCCCGGCAGTCAGGCTGACGTCGACAAGTTCATCTGTGCCGGTGACATCATTGATGAGATCAATGAGACCTCGCTGAGGAATTCTAAAAGTGGACATGTGAGAAATATCCCTCAGACATACAGTACCGTACTGTATTAGGGCTGTCGCGATACTGCGTTTTTATTACACCATTATCAAGCAAAAAGGATTTGCATTAAATATAGTATGCAATATCTGTGGATATTTCATAAAATAAATTCTCCTCACAAAGATCCAGGTGTGGGCCAGTCTCTTTGGATTATGATGTTTTGCGGAGACTGGAAAGATGGAGACTATAGTGAAGAGGAATAAGAGATGGTGGGAGCAAAACAATACATGTGTGATGAGAGGGAGACTGATGGAAAGACGAGGAATAGAGATGAGCTCAAAACCTTTGTTCAAACTTCCAAAGCAATGAATAGTGCACAAGAGAGGTGAAGAGGAGAGTGCATGCAGGGTGGAGAGGGTGGAGATGAGTGTCAGGGGGGATTTTTCACAGAAGGATAGCAGCGAGAGTAGTGACCAGCTATGATGGATAGTTTGGAAATGCTGGCAATAACTAAAACACAGGAGGCAGAGCTGAAGCTGCTAAGCTTTTCATTCAGAATGGACAAGATTAGAAATGTGAGTACATCAGCGAGACGGCTCAGGTTGAGAAGTTTAGTTACAAAGTTAGAGAGGCAAAGCTAAGATGGTTCAGACATGTGCAGAGGAGGGAGAGTGGATATGTTGGAATGGATATTGAAGCTGGAGCTGCCGGGCAGGAAGCAAAAAGGAAGACCTCAAAGGAAGGTCATGGATGTAGTGAAGGAGGACATTCAGAAGGTTGTTGTCACAGAGGATGCTATGGGAAAGGATGAGATGGAGGCAGATGATCTGCCGTGGAGACCTCAAACTAGCAGTCCTACAGCTGTGTTAGGCCAATGGTGTTCATGTCTCTGTGACAGTGTGGAGTTTCCAGTGATGTGTGTACTGAACAGAACTGATTATCTTCTTTTGAGACAGATAGCCCAGCTCACACTGACTGGTCTGCTTTGTTGCATATATACACTTCTTTACCGGAACTTTTTTACTTGTGCTCCCAGGCCGGGGCAGTTCTGTCTCGGTTTAAGGGCTGCCCTTTGTCCATCCGTGTTATAAGATGGAGGGCCCACGACGAAACAGTGTATAGACCCCTTATCAAATTCCTGCGGGCCCTGAGGACGGAGAACCCCACCCTGCAGCTGGGTCCCGCTCCCTCCCAGCAGACAGCAAGCAGAGACCAGAAGCCTCCTCCATCACAGTGTCTCAAAGAGGGAAGGCAAGTGTTAACACGCCATCGCTGTGATCTGTATTCAAGCTGCCGTCATGATGTGACATTTGAGAAATACATTCTGAACAACCTCTGCTCCACAGGATTGTTTACATAGTGCAGTTCTTGGGAAAGGCAAACATCGGAATGGTAAATGACAAAGTGTTTTTACAGCATTTTCAAACATTCTGCGCACACCTCCTGTAACTGTTGTCATTTGTCTGCCTCTCCCAGTTTGGAGGAAAGGAGGTGCTCCAGCATGCAATCCCACAGGTGTTGCAGAAAAACCTACCTAGCAAGGTAATGAAAGCCGTCTCCCCAATTTTCTGCAAAGCACTTATGTATGCGTAATCCGTGTAATTTCCCCACAGGAAGTGCTTTTAGATTTGAAGGAAACACATTTGACGTGCACAGACAGAAACAGTAAATTGGTAAGTAGATAACTTGTCCAAAGATTCCCTTTGGCTGTACTTTAATCCTCCTGAAGTTTTGTCCTCATTCTTCTCACCAGGAGTTGTTTGAGCACCATTATCCTGAGATTTCATGCGTAGGGAGATATGCACAGCCAGACTACACAGTATTTGCCTTCTGTGTAGCGTAAGTATCACGTTTTGTATCAAAGCCTTTCACTGATATTGCAGTACACCCTGGCAAAATACCATAATTGGACTATTTTATTATTGAAGGCTTTTCCACATGTCCCTGTTAAACTAGGCTGCTTGTAGTTTAGATCACACTCCTCCCACAACAGGATGTCATGATGCAATATACAAGGCTTGTCATTGGCTGGGCCACCTATGTCATCTAAGCACATGATTGGCTGTGTTCACAGAGACTCCCCAGAAACCCCTCAGTCCACGGGTTTCTGCTGTGTGGTGCTCCGAGCCAGCAGCATCAAGGAGTGCGAAGACATCGTCTGCAGGATTGGTGAGGCATCGTGGTTTTCACACCGAGTCATGTGCTTACAGGCGTGTCAGCTCAAACACTAAACACTTGCCTTTTCCCCTCCTACAGCCACTGGGTTCAAGCATACGGAATGGTTTGTATGACAAACCAGCTGAGGCAAACTGTGTGTTGTAAATAAAAGATGTGTTATTGACCATATAAACCTCTTCACTGTCTGTATAGCAAAAAAAGGACACACCTCTTACTACTCATAAAGACCTTTAATAGAAAGACATGTGACAACATTTCATAAATAGTATTAAATGTAGCTGCCAAGATTTTATGTCGGAAAAAACATGTTAAAAAGCCATCACGAATATGCAGGGGTCTGCCATGCTCCTTGTTACCAAGTATAGAGAATCAACTGAGGTAGCCAACACCCTGACACTGGGACTTGTCGAGCATGACACGCTGGCATTTTGTGGTAAATGGGATTAAAAATGCTCCCCCCCATGGAAGATG
>VUQR01011675.1:18640-48871 GCA_015108515.1 Hemichromis elongatus
ATCCCCGGAAGGAGCCCAGCACCGACAACAAGCTTGAAGTCAAGTGATGTTACATCTTGTGATATGACCCACAATGGATAATCTGAAGCCCCCTTCAGACAAACTCTGCCCCCTGCTACTGAGTGAGCACAAAGGTTTGTGTCGTGATATGTAAATCTTATTCTCAAAGTGAACTTTGTTATCAGATGGGCACAAGATTACAACTGCTTGTGCAACTTTGTAAGAAGAATGCCCCCCTCCCCCCAAAATAGCAATGCAAGGTACAATGGAGCCTGCCTAGCAATGAGCTCCTACTGAATACAAGCACAGTGGGTGACAGAGGAATTGGATATTGTTGAGCTTTGCACCTTTGTGACAGTGTTTTAAAGAGTAGCTACACTTTAGTCGATGCTCATAGCTCGTATTGCATTTGTGGCACCAAGCCGTTTGCTCAGAGGACAATCATATGTATGATGGCTCACTCTCAACCACTGCTTGCATTAATGAATTTGGGACATTAGAGCAAACCTGGCCAATATCTAGTAATAGACAGCTGTATGTCTGCAAGGGGCTCACACTTGCGGAATGATTGATTTGTGTCAACCTAAAAAATAAAGTAAAAAACAAAAAACTGTTTTAAAGAAGCCAAGAAAATAAAGAGTCCACAAAATGGTTAAGTATGATAAATAGGATCATTTGTTATGACAACGCAGTCACTAGCCACTTAGGCCCTCTCTCCCCTTATCCTACGAGCCAGCTGGATGTCTTTGGGCATGATGGTGACACGCTTGGCATGGATGGCGCACAGGTTTGTGTCCTCAAACAGACCCACAAGGTAAGCCTCACTGGCCTCCTGTTTAAGGATAGAAAAAAATATAATATAAATACCAATAAGTTTTTGATACAGGACTATTACTGTGCAGGCCAAATGTAAATGTTTCATTTACCTGAAGAGCACCAATAGCAGCACTCTGGAAGCGCAGGTCAGTCTTGAAATCCTGAGCAATTTCCCTCACCAGGCGTTGGAAGGGCAGTTTGCGGATCAGCAGCTCTGTGGACTTCTGGTAGCGACGGATCTCCCTCAGAGCCACAGTTCCAGGCCTAGCAGAGGAAATTGAGCAGATATACAATATACTGTGTGCAAAAGTAAATTTTACACTTCTTCAAAGGGCAATCCGAGAGCCACACCTGTAACGATGGGGTTTCTTGACGCCCCCTGTGGATGGTGCACTCTTCCTGGCGGCCTTGGTAGCGAGCTGCTTCCTTGGCGCTTTTCCTCCAGTAGATTTACGAGCAGTCTGCTTGGTACGGGCCATACTGTACTAGCTTTTAGGATAAGAAAAATAAAAAGTCCAGGTCAGAAACCGTTACATGAAGTAAGCAGCTCAGCAGAAGCAACTGTATGACATCAATTAGTCAAGCTAGCGTGCTAGCCTAGCCTACATGGCTAGCACCGTTGGTTCCCCCTCCCCCAAGGCGGCCAACACCAACATAAGCAACGCTACTTTTATACGCCACCGCAGCTTATGTAACAGTTTACACTAACGCGAACTAGTGTTGGTGTCTTTTAACACGTTTCGCTCAAGACGTTTATTAACATAATGACACGAACGATTAAACTTATTCTCACGACCCAATGGAGGCGCAGACAATGGCGTCAAAACAGTGGGTGCCCGAAACAGCCCGGCCAGTCTTCGCTTTCCGACTTCGCCATTTTCAGTTTCTCGTTGTACCTCAAACAACACTGCTTTTAACTCAACTCTACCAATGTTAGCATAAACGGTTATATAAGCTGGTAGCCATTTCGTAAAGATAACCAAGCTCAAGTCTCATGTAAGATTTAAACAATTTTAGCGTCGTTTGTGATTTCTAACTTCACTTTATCGAGTCAATGGTGACGTTTGCGACAAACCGCAAGATACTCATACTCCATTGTTCTGTTTTTAGCTAAGGCTATCGTTAGCCAGCCGACACTTAAACCCAAAACAAAAATCACAACACATGTCACAGCAAAGACAATACAATCATTAGACCCATTATTAGCGCGAAGAAGTACACATGTTACCTTTTCGACTTTAGTTGGGGGTGAAACTAATCACGAAGTCCCGACGACAACCTCCGAAAACGTTTTCTATCACTGAGGGCAACGAGGCCGACTATTAATACTTTGCCGTGACGTCACGCTTGTACAATATTACACATTGATTGGTTCAATTGATATAGGGTACGGCCAATAGAAGCAAGCAAATAAAAAAATAAATAAACGTGGCCTCGCTCATTCCACATTTTCTTTCTTTTCACTTTCGTGCAAATGCCAAAACTGTGTGACAGTTAATATCTTGAGTGTTTTATGACTTTCACTTTAGTTTTTAATCACAGCTTTTGTCACGTTATAACTGAACTCCATGTCCCATAGTTCCGTGTTATTAGTTGTCCCTTTGCTATTACTTCCTCTTGCCCTGCGCAGGCTCACATCGCCACAGAATGCGGATTTCGAAGCTAATGAGAATAGCTAGCCATTAAGCTAAAAACAAGCTTCTTGTTATTAGGGTTTAGAAGGGTACAATGTCTAAAACGTATCCACAGCCCCCGTCATCTTCGGTAGCGACGACTGCCGGAGGACCCTCTTCGTCCTCGTCGTCTTCGCCTGCAGGGGGGTCAACATCTCCCTCAACCGTGTTGAACGTGCAGCCCGAGAAACCTCAACATTACACGTACGTAGCTAGTTAGCTGGATTAGCTAGTGTACACAACCTCACGTGCACTTAAACACAAAAACAACTGTTAAAATTGATTTGAGGAAACTCCGTGAATAGTAAACGTGCTTAAAATGGACGAAGCAAATAATGTGTTTGTTTAGCGCTTTAGGCCTAACGTTGGACAGTAACAGTAGCCATTTCTTACAGGCTGTGTGGTAGAGCATCGTTTAAGTGCTTTGTTGTATGTGTCACTGCAGCAAACAACTCTTTGTTTAGCGACAGTATATATATAAAAAAATCTCCGTCAGGAATTTTCCTCGCTGCTACCGAGATTATGCATGTGTTTCGCTAAGACAGTTACTGTTTTTATGAAAGTGTCTTCGTATAAAACTCAATGATATTAATATATTCCTATTTGTGTAAAGCACTTTAAAATATGGTGACAACGTAAAACAATGTATTTCAGTCTCGCTGCTCACCTCTTTCCCAGATATCTGAAGGAGTTCAGAACGGAGCAGTGCCCCCTGTTCGTACAACATAAATGTACACAGCACCGTCCTTTTTCCTGTTTCCACTGGCACTTCCTGAACCAGCGACGCCGCAGGCCAATACGCAGACGGGACGGAACCTTCAACTACAGCCCAGATGTTTACTGTACCAAATATGATGAGGGAACAGGCACCTGCCCCGACGGAGATGAGTGAGTGTGACAAAGGCTTTAGTGTAGCACAAGATGTTTGCTTTGATTATGAATACAACAGAAACAAAAAACGTGGATTTGAGTAAGGGAGAAGTTTTGCTTTTGAATGGAATAACTGGCCACACCACGTCTGGGAAGGTCTATTTTAGGGGTATGTATAATCTCAGTAAGGTTAATTTAAACAGAACAACATAGAACACATTTAACTATTTGCTCCATGTTTTTTAGGTTTGTTGTTGTTTTAGCAGTCTACAGTATATGCACACTAAACTCTGTTCTACAAGGTGCATTGGTGCACAGGGAAGGTAGAGGAGAGCCAGTTGTGTTAAGACATTTGATGGGGCAATCTAACGTCTAATAAAAATGAACCATTGGGCTGCTGTCAGGGTTTAGAGTGCTTATCAGTCTGACCTGTACGCTGTGTGTATATCGACACAAAAAAATTTAAAAAAAATTATATTTACCCTTCGAGCAAATGCCCGGCATGCCTGTATACTAGTCCAGCCTTGGTTGGGACTCATGGATAAAGGTGCAAAGGGTCTGTGTTTTGTAATGGGAGCTTTAAATCAGAATACAAAAGTGTGCTTTAAATGTCGTGTGCTTAAAACATCTCACAATCCTGTTTCCATCCATGCAGCAGTTACCACAAACAACTTTTTATATTATTCATACAAAACAATTCATAATTCAAAAAAATAAAATTCAAAAAATTTTTTTTAACATTTTTGAATTTTATTTTTCTACATTTCAGGTGCCCGTTTCTGCATCGAACAGCAGGTGACACAGAGCGCAGGTACCATCTCCGCTACTATAAAACTGGATCGTGTATCCACGAAACTGACGCAAAAGGCCACTGCAGCAAGAACGGCTCCCACTGCGCATTCGCTCATGGGTCACATGACCTACGCAGCCCTGTTTATGACATCAGGTGCACCAAATAAAACATCCAAGCAATCTTTGAAGTAGTTTCTGTGTGTCTGGCTGTGTGTTGACAAAGTTTTTTTTTTACTCATTACGCGCTAAACAGGGAAATGCAGGTGATGGAGTCTCAAGGAGGCTCAGGGACCACGGAAGGAGGCGGAGGAGATGGGCAGTCGGGACAGGCAGCGAGTACAGCCCTGATAGAGAAGATCTTGAGTGAGGAGCCACGCTGGCAAGGTAACATCTGGAACACCACGTCAGGAGGAATTTAGGCAGAAAAACAGCTCACTGCTTAGTCTTTGCTATGTACTATCGGCTTTGTGTTCATACCTAAATACTAAGAGAAAGATGATACGTGTGTAGTCATTAGGATATGGATTGTATTGGTGTGTGGAGCTGTTGCTAGTAGCTGTACATGGTTTTCTCAGTATTACACAAACCCTCTCTTAATAGAACACAAAGCAAAGATGAAAACCAGCACAATGGGACTTAAACCACACTGATTCTACTTTAGGAACACGAATAGGTAGAAACAGAGGCTGTAGCCCGACTGCTCGTCAGTTTGCTTGTTGAAGCTTAGGGTCTCGCTGCTGGGCTGGGGTCAGCACTCAATCAGCTGTAACGTCACTGTGGGTTCTTAGCTAGATTAGCATTAGCATGCTGTCTGTGCAGATGGTTGCAAATAGCTGAAGTTGTGATAGCAGCATAATGCAGATATCCTCGCTGTAGACAGTGCCACTATTTTCCTCCAACACGTGAACTGAAATCAGCTGATTGTAGCATCAGTGCAAGTGGAACCGATAAGCTGGATCGATAGGCAGAGAGGCCAATGATTACAAGTAACTGGACTAGTAGGAAATGGTTCTGTACAGTTATTTCTTTTTCTAATAACAACATGAATTTAATGTGTTAGTCCGAGTTACAGCACAAACTGATTTCTCATCCTCTGCAGAGATTTCATTTTGTAAAACTCTGTTATATCCTGATCTGATATGACACTCCTTGTTAAACAGTGCTTACAGGTGTGAAGTGAATTAGGTGAATGTGTTTTTACAAAACCTCTTAAATGTTGATATTTGAAAACATGTTTTTTTGCTATAATTAAATGTATATATTATTTTTTTAAAGATCCTGATAAGATACGAGTTTGAACAAGTCTTGAATCTTTTCAGGTCCTTAGAGTCCTACAATTTAAGTGTAGCGTCCGATCTGGCTCACACCGATCACCAGTTACCCATATAGAGCTGTATTTTGAGATTGTCTGTTTCTATAGATTTCCACCTATTATAAGGTCAAATATTTTGACCTACATTCCCTTGACCTGCTCTTACAGTGTGCCTGCCTCACTGTGTCATTTCTCCTTTCTCTGTGTCTCCTCAGATAATGACTATGTGCTGTCCCATTACAAGACAGAGCTCTGTAAGAAACCACCTCGCCTGTGTCGTCAAGGTTATGCCTGTCCGTATTATCACAACAGCAAAGACAGGAGGCGCAGCCCACACAAGCACAAATACAGGTGCTCTGTTTTATTGTGCCAAAGAAAGAAGACATTTAAACATCAGGCTATTGTTGTTACTCAATGGTTTAAGCAAAGTGTCGTGTGTTTCTTACCACCGCAGAGCGTTGCCATGTCCTGCGGTGAAGCAAAGCGAAGAGTGGGGAGATCCCAGTAAATGTGAGGGAGCCGAGTCATGTCAGTACTGCCACACAAGAACAGAACAACAGTTCCACCCAGAGGTTTGTCTCCTTCAGAGGCAATTTTTGTAGAATCTGGACTGGAAATCACACGAGATGTAAAGCAGTGTCTTTTTGGGGGTTTTTTTGTTGTTGTTGTTACAGATCTATAAATCCACCAAGTGCAATGACATGCAGCAGTGCGGCAGCTGTCCCAGAGGGCCCTTCTGTGCCTTTGCTCATGTTGAAAGTAAATCCCCACAAAACACCCGTGAACATCTCTCAGAAACCCGAGACGCCTGATGAGTCAACTTGTAATTTTTGTTTTTCTTCCTCCTCCAGAGCCCTTTGTTCCTGAGGAACCATCATTCCCCAACCCCAGCTCCCCTCCACCCCCTCGGCCTCCAGACCCTATTCCTGTCCAGGAGGTTTCTGCCAGTTCTGGTAGCCACAATATGGGGTCCTGCTCCATCTCGGACCCCTTCTCTCCTTCTGCAGGTTCATGTGTAGCAGAGCAAGGCTTACTTGGTAGCGTTTTGTCTCTGTGTGAGGACATGAGTGGATCTGCAGAGCCTCAGTCTCCGTGGGCGGGAGAGGGAGGGTACGGCAGGGCTCCTGGCTTTGAGAGGGAAGATCAGGTGAGAAGTCATACGAGTTCCTGTTAAGATATACTGAAGAAAAGTCGTCTCTAGAATGAAGACATTACTACAAAATATTTGTCCTGCTTATTTAAAGTCACTCTTTTTCAGGCCAAGCAAAGAGGCTTTGCTCTAGAGCAGCGGCACAGAGAACTGGCATCAACTCAGAACAAACAGGTAAAGACAGCACAGCTTTCAGAACTTGGCACAAAAAGCAGTACCGTAACTCTGAATAACACTTTTTGTTTGTTTTCTAATATGATAAAAAAAAATTGCAACTTTTTCTTGATTATTTATTTGTTAATGCTTTTGTGTGAAGGACATAAATAAAGTAACAAAAGCCTATTTTTTTAAAATAACTTTTTCTTCGTAAGGACCTGCAGGTGTTTTTGCCAGTTGGCAGCCCTTTGAGTCTGTCGTCCAGTATCCCCTCTAGTCTGGCAGCCACACCGCCCAGCCCTGCTCCTCTTGGACCCCCAGGATCCAGCATATCCTCTGGGATGAATGCTAATGCCTTGCCCTTTTACCCGACTAGTGAAACGGTGGAATCAGTTGTTGGTAAGTAAAGGTGAAAAAAGAAAATCCACATATCTTGCAGTTGTGACATTAGATATGTAAGTTGTAATGTTTTGTGTGTTACAGAATCGGCTCTGGATGATCTCGACCTGAATGACTTCGGTGTGTCGGCGTTGGAGAGAAGCTTGGAGAGCAGCTCTGCTCTGCCCAGTGTGGGAGTCATGCTGGGTATTTGAAAGCATGAACACACACAGAATTATCGACATGTGAATATTTGTCTGACATCAAACATTATGAACATGTACGTAAAAATCATTCTTTTTTCCTCTCTTTGCCTCTGTAGGAGGTAGCCAGCTCCAGAGTTCTGCCCCAGTGAACATCCCGGGGTCTTTTAGCAGCTCTGCTGCTTTTAGCTCACCTTCACCGTCTCCGCCAGTCAGGCCGCACGCTTCGCCATTCTTCTCTAGTCATCTGTCCCAACCTGGCCAATCAGAGAGCAGCTTCCTGGGACCATCTCATAGCTCTTTAGGTCGGTAGAATCTTGTTCAAGTTATCAAATTGTCTCATACACAACACAATTTTGCTTATATTTATTTGCTTCTTTGTAGGTCTGAATGGTATGAGTACTAATATCTGGGAGCACTTCCCATCAGGCCAGGGGTCTCCTGGTACACCTCCAACCCTGCTGCCCTCTGCTCCCTGTGCAGAGACCTCCAGGCTCAAACAGGAGCTGGAGGAAGCTCACAGGACGCTGAAGCAGTGGGGTCACAGCTGGAGACACACAGCTCAGGTAGGTAGGTAGTGGGGCATGCGAGCGTGTCTCTGAAACGGTGGTTTGTGTGCAGTGACCTGCAGAAATGTAAGAAACGAATCCAAGTTTGGACTGCACGTCATTTGTCCCGCTTGCTTCCTCTCGCAGTCGTTTGCGGCGCTGAAAGCAGATGCAGGGGAGTCGCGTGCCCATGCAGCGCGGTTAGCCATGGAAGCAGAAAGAGCCAGGCAGGCTGAGGAGGAGGCGCAGAGACAAGCTACTCTCCTGCAGGAGGCGCTGGAGAGCTTAAGGAGTGGAGATAATCCTCATCTGTCACTGCATCAACTCCAGCTACTACACCGGCTGCCGTTGGAGTCGGTCCTCAGTTTACAGGCTCAGCTCTGTACCTGCTTACATGCTGTGGAACAGGTAATACCCACAACCTTCACATACCTGTTAGCCTCACATGGCTTGTTTGGACTCGGCTGTTTTCTTTCCTAAGTTGAATAGGATCCACTTTAGTGTTCTAGCTAACCAGCATTTTTTGGATGCATGTTTCCATAGAACTTTAAGGAGTTTAGTTTAGTTAATTAGGTAAGTAAGCAGTAAGTAGCTTACTCAGAAATCCTAATGATCTTTACCAGTCAAAAAATTATCATGAATGTTTTGAGTTCTATGCATTAAAAGAAAGAAAATGTCCCTGTTAAGCAATATTTCATATCTTACAGCACAGGTGAGGAGCCTAACACACAAAGCTGGTCAGCCCATCTCAAAGATGGAACAAAAATACTAGATGAAGGGTCATTGTTCAGGATGCTTTTAGCTCAGTATCTGAAACAGTACAAAACACAGTGAGGGTCACAGTCACACCACAATCCTCCAGTTTGTCTTCTTAGCAACAGAAGCAGAACAGTTTAATTAGTGATCTCATGTTTTCCACTTCCACCAGAAACTTAGACTTTAGTTAGAAATCTTGGCTACTTGACCACAAATTTAAGTCCATTAGGTAAACACAAATCTAGATATAAAACCACAGATTTCAGTTATTTCTTATTATTAGAGACAGTGGGTTATGCCCCAATCAGAGATACCTAGAGACTGATTGGCTGTGGAGAATAAATGTGAAACTGATTGCTAAGCCAGAGTCTCTCGGGCCCGGCCTCCTAAGATCCAGCAATTAATTTTTGTCCTCTGTCAGCCACGTCTATACGGTTTTCATATTTTTCTGGCAACAAAAGGGGTTCAGGGGGGTGGTCTGTAGCTCAGTGGTAGAGCAGGTCAGCTACTAACCAGAAGGTTGGTGGTTCGATCCCAGTCTGCTCCAGTCTGCATGTCCTTGGGCAAGATACTCATGTTGCTCTCCGATGCATCCATCAGAGAGTGTATGGGTGTTAGATAGGGAGCGCTCCACAGCTTAGAAAAAGTGCTTGTGTGAATGGGTGAATGAATTAGTTATATAAAGCGCTTTGAGTGATGAGAGTAGAAAATTACTACATAAGAACCAGTCCATTTAGATCAGAGGTCAGCAACGTACCCCCCCAACCACACACACACACACAGCAGATACAAGTCTGGCTTCTTCCTTTATCCTGTCGATTCATGTAATGAATTTATACGCTAATAAAATTAAACCATACCTCAATTATTAATTATGAATTCAGTTTAAATCATACTGAATTGTGGTTGAAATACCTGAAAACTGGTCAACAGCGCTCACAACAACCAGACAGGTGATTCCCTGATTGCATCAAACAGAAAATAGACAACCCGGTTTTAGATGGGGGCAAAAAAAACATGTCAGACCTCACAAACCAGATGATTTGTGTGGCAGAAAAGCAGCATTAAAATGATTCTGAAATTGGGTTGAAATTGTTTTTTAGCATGAAACATGAAAACGGGACGACCAGTAAATGGGTGGACCGCAAAAAGCAAAACAAAAAATGAGCACCTGGGTTTTTTAAAAAAAAAGTCAGCACATAATCAAGAGGGACATTTTCAATTTTTTGACCTTCTTAGAAACATTCTTCACATTACATTGCCAAACCTTGAATAACATCTCATGATGTTGGCCTACTCTTTGCAGCTATAACAGCTCCAGTCTCCAGTCTAATTAATCCCAAAGGTTAAAGGTTGAGGTCAGGGCTCTGTGCAGGCTAGTCAAGTTCTTTCACACTAAACTTTCATCCAACCACCAAACCTTACACTTGGCTCAGTGCAGAAAGACAAGTACTGTTCTGCTTGGATAGCGCCGAACCCAGACTCATCCATCAGCTTACCAGATGGAGAAGCACGATTCATCACTCCAGAGAGAACGTCCTCACTGCTGTGGAGTCCAGTGGTGGATGCTGAGGGGCTTTACACCACTGTGCACTATGCACCTCAGCTGACCCGCTCTGTGATTGTATGTGGACTGCTACTTCGTGAACTCATTCTTTCACAAATGTTTAAAGGAGCAGTTTGCGTGCCTAGGGGCTTGATTTTATACACCTGTGGCCGTGAAAGTGATTTTAACACCTGAGTGAGTGAATAGTTTCCGCAGTAGAGTGTGCCTGTGGTGACTTAGATAACCTAAGATTCAAATTGACTGATTCCTAGTTATGGCCAATTCAATAAGTTGAGAGGATTAGGCATCAAAGTAACAGATTATCTTGAACTCACTTGTAAGGGGGGAAAGAATAAAGCCCTTTGGAAAGAAAACGGATTGCAACAATGCTGCCATGGAAGGATGATTCCTGTCACAGGCTGATGTCCTGTATGGCAGTGGAGAAACCAAAATCCCACAACTTCAAAGCCCTAGCTTGCACAAAAGTTATTATCTATAATGAACTCTGATGTGGTCACTTTGCCCCAGCTCTAAAGCTCTTATGTTATGTGAGCTTTGACCTTCTTGCTCTAAAGCCTGGCCCGGCTCCACTTCCACAGTTCTGGGTCAACGTTCCGCCTCATTCTTCTCTCTGATTGCTGAATTATGGACATCGGAATAGAAATGTAATGCAACATGTTCCTTAGTAGAGTAACATTTTTCCTCTGGGTCTAAGGAGGCTGGAGACCAGTCAGTGAGCCACCGATGGCTCCGGAAAAATGGATTTTTCCAACATCCAGTTGCTGAGCGGTTGTAACAGGTTGTTTGACGTTGCCAGGGGAAACTGGTCATAAAGGAGTATATGATGCTAAACTGCAGACCTCTTTGTGATTACTTTTCTCACTAGCAGGTTGCTGCAGTTTCCTGTAGTTTGTATGGAAGACAAAACATCTGTACAAACTGGGAGTGGAGAACCCTTTCATAGTAAAAGCTGTCCCTTTTGAAATGTGTTGGTCTCAGTGGTAACTTTTATTTTGAAGGCAAACATTCTCATTTCCAGTTTGCAGCTACTAGCAACCAAAGCAATCACAGGGAGATTTGTCTCACTCAGAGACAGCCAGCAACCTCCAGCAGCTTCTCAACAACTGGTCTGGGAATGCACATTTCTGTCAGGGGTCCACTGAGCAGGTGTGTGTGACGGGGCCCGAGTCCCATCACACAAACAGGAGGTTTGTGTGTCTATGTTTGTGTGACGGGGGGCCTGAATTCGACAAAGACATTTTTTGGCCTATTATACTCATTTTCAGCTCTGTACTTTTAGACTCTGTTAGAGTAAACTGTATGATCACAGTTGAAAGTAATTCTTGCTCATCTAACCCAATCACCTTTTCCATTTTACTTCCCCCTCCCTTTAAGCCCACTTTTTTTCTGATTGGCTGCCCCTCAGAAACAATTTTTGGACGTGATCTCGTCCTGTTTGCAAAGAGCAAAAAAAGAAATGTCAAAGATTTAAGTTTTAAACATTAGCTTTTGTTTATAGAACTAGTTTTGTATGTGCTGGCTTCATTATCTGAACCTTTACCTGTATTTAACCTGAGTTTCCACTGCTGTAACCGTCCATATATGGCAGAAAAAAAGAAGAGAATGATAGATTGTCTTTAATTTTATTCATACTGATACAAATGAATATAGATAAAAAGCATTTTACTCCAACAAGACTTGTCAGATGACATATCTGTAAGGTACTGCAATGGCATACATGTGTGACAGTAAGTTACATATAAATGACTAATACTGACAAACACTCAGTAACCTGGTAAAATGATTGGAAGGTATTCAAGGATAATGGATGATTTACTAACACTGTATGTGCACAGATCTGTGTGTAAATCGCAAATTTAAAAGTGTATTTGTTGCTACTTTAAGTCTGATTTACTAACATACGCACAGCGGCGAGGACATTATTGGCGGGCGTCACAAATCTAATTAATTTTGGGCAAGTCAGGCCCAACGTCTGACCATACACATGTTTAAATGTCTCTGTCCAGTTTAAGAGGCGTTAAACATGCCCCTCTTGTGTTTGTTAAGGTGGTGTACAGGAAACAGAGACAGTGCTGCGTGACGTGTGGAGAGCAGGGCTCGGTGTCGCTGCCCTGTGGCCACGGACTACAGTGTGAGACCTGCTCCACCTCCACAGATTGCCCACTGTGCCCTGAACAGAGCCTGGAACAGCAGCTCTCTTGACCTCACACTTCAGTGGGACCACCACAGATTCCAGACCAGTCAGTCCTGATTCCACAGACACCAGCCTCAAGTTGTGGCATCCTAGTTGTGTACTTCTAAGATGAGATTTACTTACAAATTACCAGCTTGGTGAGCTCTAGTCACCGAGTCAAAGCTCTTAATGTGGAACTTTGAGTGATGTTTCCAGTGTTACCAGTGGAACAATTTCTTTTCTTTTCGTTTTTTTAACTAGATGATGCTTTTGACCAGCAACACTGTTCTTTCCACCTGCCCTTGAGTTGTGAAAATCACTTTAGGACCTGCTGTCATTTCTTCTGTAACCCTATGGAGCATTTACACAAATAGTTCTCAGTTATGTTTTTTACTCTAAACAGAGTGTTTTCCATCCACGTGCAACAGGTCAGCAGTTTATTTTATTTTTTTATTTATTGTTTAATATTTTTGAGCCATCCTAACAAAAATCAAGAGGTCTGAATGAAAACACTTACAGGGCATGTCGAGTTTCATCTAGCAACCAGTTTATATTGTTACAGTGAAAAAGAGGATATCCCAGTCTGCTGATATCACCTTTCTAGATTTTGTTGCATTTTTTTCTCCCTCTCTTTAGCTAAGGAAAATTATTTACTGGTCATTATTAACAGAAATATGAGAACAATAGTAGGAATATTTGTTTAAATTTACAACAGATGGCCTCTGTTTAAAGCACTCAGGTTTTCTCTAATATTCTTCTACATAAACTGGAAGAGTAAGCATGTTAACACAATCGAGGCAAACATAGTCAACTTGTGTACTCTTTGGAAAGACATATTTTTAATTTTTACTTTTTCATGTTAACTCAGACAAGTAAGTATTTTTATTAAAACCGGCCCCATTGCTGTGTTTAAATCAACACGCAACAGGTTTCTCTGCCAATATTTTAGCATTTGTAGTAATCTTTGACATTTCAGCGTCAAATGTAGTCTTATATAATATATATATATATACACATACACACACACACACCACACACTCTCACACACACACACACACATAGTTAAGTGATGTCATACTTATCTCTTGCACTGATTAGACAAAGCATCAGGAAGCATACAGGTATGTAAAGCTGTGTGAGGCTCAGAGTGTTCATGATCACTGTGATGGTCTTCAGTAAACTCATGCTCAGCATAAGGTCCACACACAACTCATGCAACACCAATGTTTCCTTCTGAGTGGATTTTTTCATTGTTTTTGGTACAGATCATTAAAACAAATTGTATATTTTTGGAGGAACAGCTTGTTTCTGTGTGTTCATTATGACTGAATGGCCTCCTGTGACTGTTTCTCTCTCTGTCTTCGCTTTTTTACAAAAGCCTGCGCCTCCCGGTCTCCTTTCCTGGACTCTAGTAACCGCAGGATGTTGTCTACAGAAATGCACGAAAACAGGGGTTAGGCTTCAGTGGTGCTGACGATTTACTTTAAAAACACATCAGATCTCAATGGAGGTCTATACTGCTATGGTTAATGGGTCAGGGAGAAAGGGGATGCCACATTGTGTGAATGAAATGAAATTTATCAACCTACGGAGGGTTGAATTCAAAGACACTGAAAATCAAAGTGAAACAGCGATACAGCAGGCTAGTGGAAATGTTATTACTCAGTAGTTTGTATGGCCCCCACGTGCTTGAATGCATGCCTGAAAACATCAGGGCATGCGCCTAATGAGCTGACCGATGGTGTCCTGAGGGATCTCCTCCCAGATCTGGACCAGGGCATCGATGAGCTCCTCGACAGTTTGAGGTGCAACCTGGAGGCATAACGTCCGGGGTGCTGTGTTGGATTTAGTGTGTTCGGGACAATCAATGCAAATAATTCCTTCATCCTCGAGGATCTGCCTGCATACTCTTATGACATGAAGCTGTGCACCAAGAGGAACGTAGGCCCTACTGCACCAGCGTAGCGTCTAACAATGGATCCAAGGATTTCATCCTAATACCTAATAAGCGCCTTGAGGCGACTGTTGATGTGATCTGGCGCTATATAAATAGAATTGAATTGAAATTGAACTGAATGGCAGTCAGGCTGCTGTTGCCTAGTCTGTAGAGGTCTATATATCTACCCACGGATATGCCTTGCCAAACCAACACTGGTCACCCTCAACATGTTAGACATTCTTCACGACATCTCCAGACGTCACCTGTGCTCAGGGTTAACCTGCTCTCGACCGCTTCCATGTCTGGTATTCCATGGCAAATGCCAATCAGTCCTAAAGGTCCTTGGCAGTGAGCAGAGGGCCCACTAGAGGATGTTGGACTTTAGGCCAACCTCATTAAGTCTGTGATTGTTTCAATCACAGATTCAAAGACATTGACACCAGTAGCCTGCTGGAGATCATTTTGAAGGCAGCGGCAGCGCTCATCCTATTCCTACTTGCATGAAGGAGCAGATACCATTCCTACTGATAGGTTATAGACCTACAGCACTGTCCTGGGCCCTAGAGTAACTGTCCGTCTCCTGGAGTCTCCTCCATGCTTTGGAGACTGTGCTGGCAGACACAGCAAACCTTCTGGCATAGACAAGTAAGTGCTTGCTCATAGGGGCTCATATGATTATTGGATTTTTCTCTGTATGTGTTATTGTAGGGTCTACCTTACAATATAAAGCGCCTTGAGGCGACTGCTGTTGTGATGTAAGTTGACTTCTTTAACCTACTGACGTACCATTAGGTTTAGGATGCATCAGAGGCAGGCGGATTTGAGCAGGAGTGTCATTTGGCTGTAAGCTGAGTCCATCTCCTTTGGATTCTTTAACGACTCCTGGTATTGATCTGAGGGACAGAAAGGCCTCGCCTTCAAAGTCATCCGACCTCAAGGTGTCGTGGTCCAGGACTGTGATCACCAGGCAAGCGCTGTGGGCCTGACACTGTTCCAGTGAAACCAGACTACAACAGAACAGGAAACGCCGATAAATGAGGTGAAGCACGTAAGAAGAAGACAAAAGAAGGCTCACTTATCAGAATGAACTACTTACAATTCAAAGGCTTCATCAAAAAGGGGATTGAGATCGCAGTTTTTGATCTGAGTGCAGCGAGGTTCTACCTCGGGGAAGATGTGGTAAGGCTCCAGGCACAGATGCACAAATGGATCACTGAGACCTGCCGTCAATGCACACGTCACTGTATGCTTATCATGGATCTAGTGCGCTTGTTTGTATCTACATGATGTGTTTGTAACTGTTTTTACCATTAGAATCCATTGGTAGGAGGTTGACTGCATTCAGCACCTCAATTCTGAGTCTTTGGTCTGATCTTCTGTAGGATGCTAGGAGGGTGACAGCGCCGTATTTCTCTCCACTGTATGCTTTCTGTAAATCAGCAGAGACAGTGACAGTCTGATACAGCTGTAAAAGAAATTTGTGTGATAGGTGTTTATAGCAAAACTCACCTGCTCAAACATTTTCCCTTCAAGGTACTTTTCCACAAGCTGCTGGCTGTTCAAGGAGTGCTGAGTGAGGTGACCTTTAAGGGCCTCGACAGACACAAGAGTGAAATAATAAAGTCAAATGTTCGTTTTTTGTCTGCGTTTCTGTCTGACGCAAAACAAACACTCTTGGGTGAAACGAAGAGTTTCCCTGTCATCTGCAGAGACTCACCTTGTACTCATCAGAGTGAAGTTTATTCAGAGGAAGTCCGTTTCCCTCAGCGTGGAAGCACTGCTCAAGGCACTGACATTTACAAGGAATAAAAAAATACATTATGAATCTTTTTACATGTTATTTTAATGATGTCCACTCAAAATGTTCACAATGTTCATTTAGTAAATAGTGGTCCCTATTTGAGTCAAAAAGGATGATAGAGAATAGCCGATGAACAGAATCTCAAAGCAATGTCCTTAAGAAAGAGGACCAAATCCAGCAATCTTACAGGAGCTGAGAGGAGGAGCTTGATCGATATACTCATCAGAAATGTTCTTAGCGGAAGGGTAGCTGTTACAATGCCATATTTAAGGAGGGGGAAGGGGGAAAAAAGGCTGAGGTATGCCAAACTACACAAGAACCAGAGTGAAAATCATTGCTATTTTTGGTTTAAATCATCATCAGTATGCACAGAGGAGGTCATGAGAGAGATATAGCATTGAGTTTGGATAGAACACACAGTGGAACACCATCAATCATGAACTAGCCCAGAGCTCAACACCACTGAAGAATGGAGCAAAATGCAGCCAACATTCAAAGAAGAGCTTGGAGTGTCCTTCAAGAAATACCAGGACAGACAGACCGAACCAGACAGTTTTCTGTGGCTGTGGACCAACCTGCAGTGTATATAGCAGCCTCTGGGAGAACACCATTAGCCCCTCTTGCTGTTGATGCGGATTAGCCACCTGGTGGATGATTTTCACCGAGTTATTCCACAGAGGAGTCAGGAGGCTGGATATAGAAGATAAAATAAGTTCACACTCTTTAGAAAACTTTCTTGAGACACTGGAAATGAAATATCAGGAAATACACAACACAAGAAGAGTTATCAGACATTAGGATCAGTACCTGTTGAAGTTCTCTTGAACTAAGTTTTCATTCATGTACTGCAGCTCCTGCTCTAGGTAGCGCATCAGAGGAGCTGCAGCCTAAAAACAGAAAAGAGGCTAAATGTTAAGCAAACACAGAAATTCAGTTCAAATCAGTTCAGTCCCCTCAAGGTGATTTATATTGTGAGTTAAAGAGAAAAGCCTAACAATCAGACCCGCTATCAACAAGCACTTGGTGACAGTGGGAAGGAAAAACTCTCTTTTAACAGGAAGAAGCCTTAGGCAGAGGAGGGGCGGCCGTCTGCTGTGACCAATTGGGGATGAGGTGAGGGAAACTGGACAAAAGACACACTGTGGAAGAGAGCAGGTATCACTCACGTCCTCTGTGGATTTGGAGGGAATCCTCCGTCTGGTCGACATGCTTCTGACGTGCGTTTCAATGTCTGTGTTTAACTGAAGAGACATTTCGTTATAAATGTGTGATATATAGCGCTTTGTAAAAAAACAGTCCAGTTTTCCATTTTAATCCTCGATACCTTCTTCCCAAGAGTGTCTAAAGCTGATCGGATCTCTCGGCCCAAGATGCTCTGGGCCTGCTGGAGCTGTGAGGGCAGCGTGTTTTTGAACTGGCTTTCTCCTATCACATCGTGAGTCCTGTCTCGAAGCCCCGCCCAGTTCAGCTGCGTAGGAAGTCGGGTCAACACGGACCGCAAGTGCTCTAGGTCATTCACAACCACACACAACTGCACAGAGAGGAAGAAGATATTCTGGTTGTAGCATTAACAGAATTTGTTACTAAAGATTTTTCGGATGTTTTCCTTTTCTTACCATGTTAATAGCACAGCCGTGGTCCGAGTTCTCAGACAGCACCCTGACTCTCTCCTTCAGGATTTTACAATAGTTCACCACAATCTTACAAACATCCTGAAAACACACAGAAAGCCAGGATATACAGCCAACAATCTTCCCAACAATCACATAATGTGACCAGTTTATAATCTGATATATGCACCTCGGTGATTTTAACCATGAGCATGAAAGCCTCCTCGGGGTCAGGCCAGGACAGCTGGTCCCACAGCTGGCAGATGGGCTGGATACACGCCACCAGGTCCACTGCTGAGGAGCTGTGTTTTATTGGTACAACACCAGTCTGCAGTGGTTGGAGCTGGGAAGAAGAAAGTGTTTAAAAGAGTATTTGATCACATTTTTCATTGTGAAAGAAATGTACATTATAATAAGAGTCTTCTGTCTCTTACCTGGTCCACCTGGACAGCCCTCTCCACCCTGTCCTGAGTGGTGCTGAACGCCTGGTTCAGCCAGTAAGGCAGAGCCTCTCGGAAACCCTCATGAAAGTTTGTCAGCTCTAGCACTCCTCTGAAAAGACACACAAGCTCTTGAGCTTCTATTACGCTACTTGCACTACACTCCAGACAGCAGGACTTTAACCTGGTTTCTGTGCAAATTTGGGCCCACATGTGTACTGTTAATGCAATTAAAGGGCAGCGATCCGAATCATTTTTACATTAGACAATGTAAATGACAAAATCTTTACAGTTTTTGATAAGGAAACGGTTGACATGATTAACTGTGAGGTGTTCCAGCAGTGGTTTGTACAGGGTGGTACATTTGGAGCATGAGCGATGAGACAAGTGAAGGGCTGCTTGAGCTTAGGCTGCCATATCAGACAGAAAGGGGCTGGGAAGCACTGAGTGTGATGAGTTCTGACCTTTTCTGTAAGAAAGCTTTGTCTTTGTAGATGGCCTGCAAGCTCAGATAAACTGGGAACAGGCTGTTAGCTAGTCGCTGCTCCATCTGATCCTCCATTAACGACAAGGTTTCCCTCACTTCTTTTGCAAGCTGTGGAGGAAAGGAGAGGACCATGTGGTGAGAAATGACCAGGTTCATTAAGAAGAGGGTTGACGGGGCTTGACGGCACTGTTCCATTTGCTACTTACCAGGGAGTCAAACCTCTTATAGATGACAGTGAACACATCAACTTGCACAGCACTGTTGTGATAAAAACATACCATGAGAACAGGACAAGTTTTCATCCATTTCAAGCTACTGTGAGCCAAGTCAAAAATAACATTTATTGCCTCCTGACCTCACATATACTCTGTTCCAGACGTCCTTGTTGTGTTTTATGTCTTCCTGCACCTCCCCAATCAACCTAGAGAGGGCGCTCCCGATCTCTGACAGGTCCTGTATGACAGCATAGTGAGAAAATAATAAGTGCAGTGCAATAAAATGGATAAACCTTCTAAGGTTTTCATGACGTGCTTGACTTTACCTTAGTCATCGGTTGATGCAGACCCTTTTTGATGATGAACCAGTCCTCTGTACCTTTCTGATATAAAAGTAACGTTACGAGTGCTTACAGTTACATGATGCACTAAATATTAAGCTGGTAATAATCTCCTGAGTATGATGACTGACCTGTATGGCATCGCTGACCTCATCATGAAGGTCAAACTGAGCTGGATTTAGTTTCTGAAAAGCCTGTGTCTTACAGATTTGGACCAATATCCTGAAAAAAGCACAAGTACTTCATATTCAGCGTCCTTAACTACAACCGCTCTGCCGTCAAGTCTGTAAACACTTAGAACCAAATGTACCTGAGCAGTCTGTGTAATTTTGGAGTAGCATTGGGTGTTGGAGGGAAGATGTCTCTGTATTTGGCCACCAGACACAGGCCGTACTGCAGGAAGCCGTGAAGAGAGTCCCCGAGTTCCTGTTTCTGAAAACAGAGTACAACACCTTCCTCAACACTTTTGGCATTAAAAGTCAGCTCCTGGCTTCTTTTAACTCATTTATTAAAGAAACCAGGACATTCTCGAATGAAAGAGGTGTCTACAGTCAGGAAAACACCCGACAGAAAAATCATCACTAAAGCGAGACGATGGGGAAAAGTATGTGACATAGTTAGGTTGCATTAGCAGTAGAGAAAGTATACAGGTCACTGTGCTGTAAGAGCTCTACATCTGCTTTTCAGAAATTCTCATGATAAAGCACATTTGCTTCTGAACTATGCAGTGAGTTGAGCACTTATACCTGTTGATAGGGCAGCTCCTGCTGGTGCCAGTGGTATTCTATACTGGTCAGCTGCTGTAGCAGCACGGACGAGTCCACTTCTAAGCTCTGGTACAACTTACTGTAAGCCACCCATTTCCTGTCAGGGGCACACACATCCACATTTATTCAGAAGCACAACTGAAAGACGGTACAGCAGTAACAGCCTTGCGGCTCAGTAAGGTTAACAGCCACACTAATGTACTCGAAAGAGAAATTATAAAATGTATTCGTTTTTGATGCACAGTCTTTTAATTTTGTGCTTTATTCAGTTACATTTTGTGTGGATTCTTTGACTTGGATCACACTGACTTACAATACGTTCATCACAACTCTGATGCAAAATCACTGGCAGCTGATAAATGATAAAACCTTAGCATTAGATCGATAGATCTCATAAGCCCAGATAATGCAGGGCTTATTTTATGTTCTTCTCATATGGAGTCTACGACATGTTAAATATGGTGCTTACGCCAGGTCCTGAAGGAAAGGCGAGAGGTCGTTCTGCGTAGCGTACAGTTCGAGTAGAGTCTGGGCCTCGCCACACAACTCCCCTTTCCACGGGGCAGAACTCTGAGAGAGACAAAAGAAGATCAGGGAGAGTTCACCCTAAAGTCAAATACAGACGTTTTTTTTATTTCTACTACAAGGCCCGTGCTGCAGTATGGTTTGATCTGTCCATGTTTACACGTAAAGATGAATGGCATGACTCTTTTATTAGGTGTTGCAGGTGCACAAAAAGGTGTCTGTAAAGGCAGTGTGATGGCATCCAAACATATCCTGCATAATTCCACTTTTGTGGATATAAAGGAGACCCTGTCAAATTAAAATGATATGACGCTTTTATTAAGGTGCGCATAAATGCTAAAAACAGCCCACTGATAACTACTTTTTGAGTAATGTGATAGCATCACGATATGACGTGTGTAATTCAGCTTTTGTATGATGCAAATCAGACTTTTTGTCTGGCTTTTATAAGGTATTGCTAGTGCACAAAGACTCATTGACTCATAGACATTACCAGAAAGAATAATAACATCATCCTTTCATGGTGGCATCACCATATCTGATGTGTATATCAGGGACTCCTCAGGGGCCTTCGATGTAGGGTGCCAAGTTTCGTCGATCAACTCTTGAATATGTAGTTTTTAGACAGACAGACAGACATTTCCTTTACTATAGTAAGCCCCTAAACAATTTTTGTTGTGAGCTGCCGACTTTTGGAGATCCCAGCTGTAAAGTTAGTTGTCTTTATCTGAATAGGAAAGCTAAATCCAGTCCAATAAAACAAAATAAAAGGGTCACCATCACTGTCTTTCCAGAAAGCATAATCCAGATTTTCAGAAACAAATAGTGAGAAGTTTCATGCAAGCACTATTTTCTTTCCAGCAACCACCAACCGTAATACTGTGCAGAAGAAAGCATCCATCTGCACTGATGGTGCCCCCCGTTGGCTGGTCGATAATGTTAGCTGGCTACACACTCCATGCAAATGGGTATAAAGGAAATGTTTGTGCTTTGAGCATTAGAGGGGAAGTGGTTAGGCTTAACTACACAATTAAGCAAAAGTACACATCTTTACACTTATTTTCTGGCTAACTGTCACTTTAAAAAAGAAAAGGACAGCACGAAGGGAAAGAAATAAGAGATTATTGAAGGATTTTAAGAAAGAGCTGATAGGATGTTTGCCTAACCTGTTGCTTTGAGATGTAAGCCTGCACAAACTGCTGCAGAACACCACAGTAGTTGACGTAAGCACTTCGGCCGGCGCTCAAGGTCCCATCTCTCTGCCAGTCACACAACACATAGCCAGTATTTTCTGTTAGACATATTAATGCTATTTTCTCTGTCCTGCAAGAAGCGCTTGTTTCTCCTATTTCAGTATTGTGTCATTAACTTCGCTGTTATTAAGTCCACTTCCTTTTTTCTTGAGTAAGTTTAGACATCAAAGAAGTTTCATGATTGCACCATTCTTTATTTATTCTAATAGAGACTGTGTGTAAAACTACGCTGTGTAAAACTACATGGGGACTGCAAAGAAGGCATCTTTTTACCCCTTTGTGGATGAACTTGAGGTTAAGGTGGCACTGGCCACGATCAGGGTAAGTCTCTGTTCTGGGCTCCAGAGTGTACCAGTGGTCTTCAGTACAGTGGAGCTCCTGTAGTGTGACGATAGAAAAGGGTTACTAGACTGAAAGAGAGTGCTGAAGATACATAGATAAGATCATTTATTACCTTCAGTTTTAGGACCACTTTTCCCAAAAAGTCGTCTGTTCCTTTTTCTTTTTTGGCCTCCTTGATCATCCTAAACAGGTACAAATAGAAACGCCTACGTGTTTTGCATAATCACCTTTTTACGTGTAAGTCACAGAGAAAGTAGAATACCTTCTTAGATTATTTAGGTTGGTTGTGAACTCCTCTAGTTTCTGTGTGAGTGACACCTCTTCATCCTTGTCCCTGTAGCAGAAAAGACCCAGGGGAATGCAGTGAAAAAGACCATTTTATAGGGAATCTAATATGCTCATCTCAAATGCCATATTATTGTTTTTACACCCTACCAGAGTAGCTTTGCATGATGAGCAGTTCAAGTTAATCTTTATTAATTCTTTCAGCTAACTTCCTTTGTAAAAAAAGGCCCCCTTTAAGCACACTTTGTTCTGATTGGCTGCCTCTCATAAACAAAAGTTATAAACAGCAGGTGGGTGGGGCTTGTGTTCTCACAGCCAGACCTCTGTGTGCGTGAGAGGACAGTAGTCTCAAGCCTGAGCTTTGGGCTCACTTGTAGCACAAGCTCTCATTCACCTCATCATTTGAGACTTTGACCACATTTAATTAAATTATTGTAACTTCATATATGTGACACAAGATAAGGAAAAGCATATTTAATCCACTTTAAAACAAACAGAGTGAAAGTTTCTGTGTTTTTCTCACCACATCTCAAGGTGGAAGCTGGCACCTGAAAAATGTCCAAATTCTCTGAAAAGAAGAGAAACACTCGAAGTTAATGTGGGCGTTTCAATCGACATCAGCAGAAATGATCAAAAATCGTGACTCACAGTATGAACGTTTGGTTCCAGATGGGGTTAAGAGTTTGCTTTTTAATGTCTGTTTGGTAGATTTTATCATGTGATACCGCGTCCTTTACGACAGATTTAAGGGGTTTGGCTCTGGACTGGCGCGTCCGACTCTCCTCCTCATCCTCCATTATAGTGAGCAAACAGTATGGATCACTAAAACCTGTTCAAAACAAACAGTTTGGATTAAATCACCTCCAAAAAGAGATTAACCAATCATACAAATGTGAACTCAGAAAATTAAAATATGAATCAAGTTTGGTAGATTTCCTCTACCAAAGCCTGCATCATGGTTCTAAAGAGAAAAGAAAGTCAGCAGGAAGGCACAATATCGTCACTTTTCTTTTTTCTGATGATAATCTGGTAGAGAAAATATGCACATTATAAACGATAGACTATTAACCTATTCAGGATTTGCAGACAGATGACCGCTAACCATATGACATTAACTAGTCTGGCATTTTGGATTTGTGACAATCATGGCGACAATGAATCAGACCCAGTCACACAGGGATGGAGACTGATGCAAAACCATCTGGCAGCAACTGATCGTGAGGGTTTAGGGTTGTCTACAAAATAAATCAAATCAATCCCTCATTCTTCTAGTCCACACCCCAAAGTTTTCCTTAGAAGATGCTGAACCCCATGTGATGAGACTTAGCTGAGTACAAAGCTACTATATAAGTAGCAGCCTATTTACAAAATTACTCATAATTCTCCAGAAACTACTGCTAACCAGTCAGGGCACACACATTGTTCTCTAGCAACAGATGGTTGTATCATGTACAACATGGCAGACAACAGCCTCCCCGCCACCATGTGAGAAACATCAATTGTAGCTTACAAGCTAAAAGCTAAATTAACGTGCTAAAAAGGTAACGATACCAGTGGAATGCAAACACTACCAGTCTTCAACATTAATTTGCTAGTATTTGATAGCATTTCTGGACATAAACCGTAATTTTGTATCATGAGTTTTTGGGACTTTTAGTTATAAACCACAGTGCTGGTAAAACTGATGGGAAGAGGCGCAATGGTTAACATTCCCATTCTTTTAAACATTCCGGTTCAAATGGGAATTTTTGAATACCCAACGCAGTACTTTTTATTGTCAAGCCATCCAATATTTACCATTTGGTAAAGTCTGCTTTTGCATTAAATGTATATGATCAGGTTTTTTAGACAGTGAGCACACACTATAAATTGGATTGATTAATAACTCTCATGGTATAATTTCTATTTCAAATTAAAAATAGTAAGATGATGTAGATATGGCCCAAATCTGTAGTCTAGCCTATTGCCTTAGCTGAAATCAACTTTCTTGTAGAATCTGTGGCTAAAATAAAAAAAACACGTTAAAAGGACTCCCAATCATCACATCACTGTAAAGTGATAATCCACTATCTGTACAGGAAGGGCAAGAACTCACCACTGATGTCTTTTCCCAGAATTCCCTTGGCTTCCTTGACAGTGGCCATCAGACAATATACCGGGGGCTGAACGGATAGGAGGGTTAGATAATAACGCAACTTACTGCAGCATTAAACATACCGATGACATAATTTCTGCAACAGTAAAGGCGGTGGAAAATAGAACGTATATGACTACTATTAATAGATGTTGGTGGTCTTCAGCATTGCATTTATTGGAACCAGTATGCGGACTTCCTTTTCTCACCTCTGTGCTCTGTACTTTCTCCAACAGACTGGCGTGCTCTGATTCTGTCATAGTGAAAGCCTGGTAGACAGGATGGATTGAACAATCATCTAGTTGCACGCCAACGCAGTAGGAAAGTTATGAGTGCCGTTATCTGTGCGTGTACGTGTTTACCTCTCTGATGTACCCTCGAAGCTGGTCATCTGTGAAAACCTCATTTGAAGATGGTTTGCCCATTTTGTGTGCGATGGTGTACAGTAGCTCCTTATACAGAGGCTTGAGCTTTTAACAGACATAACCACACTGAGAACGTTGCTTGAAAATGCCATTTCATATGGTGAACGTAGTCATACTGGAAGTGATTATACCTCCATCTCCTTGTGTCTCCTTGCTTTCTCTTCTGGATTTTCATCTTCTTTAAAATCCTAAAGGAGACACAGGAAAACGTTGTTTCCATGATTCTGTTTAATAAATGTGGAAATAATTTTAACCCAAAATGTAGGCATTTAAAATACATGCAGGGCGACTCACCCTCCCTCTCAATTTCCTTGTCAACCCCAGTTTACGTGCATGGACAGGTGAAAACTGGAAAGGAAAACATGGAAAATGAGGAAAAAGGAACATTTTAAAACTGTATCAATGATATGTGGTTGCAACGGATCACAGTGAGTTTCAAGTTTGTGAACGTATCGTATCTACTTTCTCAAAAGTCATCGTTTCTATACAATGAAAAATATAGATTCAATTTGAAGGACTTGCCATGAAATCATGCACACATATTAACTGGCGTGCAACTAGATGATTGTTCCTTATCCTCGTGGCTGTCAACTGGGTCTTACTAAGGGTTGCAGGTGGGGACACAGTGTCAGAGGATGTGCAGGGTGGGCGCCCGGAAGAAGGCAGTTAGAAGCTAAGCAAGTCTAATAGGGTAATACCCATAGGGATACAGGAGAGTCTGACCCGTTAGATGTACCTCCTGTACAGGGGTAACTGGGATCTAACATGCAACTTACTCTATATTACTTTAGAATCAACAGCATATCAAAGCTTCCAAATTTCCAACTTTTTAGCCACATGTAGATACCTTTGTATCTACATCTACATACCTTAGCATCTACATGACTAATTACCACAAAAATTTAGTGTATTTTGACATTCACTGTTCTTATAGGACCTATTTTTTTTAGCGATACCTCCAGGTTGAATTCTGAAACAGAGTTCTCAACAACTGTCGGAAGGATTTAGATTAAATTTTATAGACATTTATTGTGTACAGAGGATGACACCGATTGTGCCACCACCACGTCACAGCTTTAACCTATTTAGTAAAATAACCCAACATTTATTTCACAGACTTATACAGGGCTGTCCACGTTTTGACATTCATTGTTTAAATAGGATATGTCCTAACAGCTTTGGGGAATCCCTGTTCATGAGGGGACTTTCCTGTACCAAAGCCATTGAGCTGTTTATGAAGAAAATACATCAATAACTATAGGAAGCATTGTGAATATATTCAAAGACTTTTGATAATGAGGCCTCTTGCCTTATTCTCTGGTTTGTTCTCTAGTGCTACATGACAAAGCTTTAACTTATTCAGTAAAATAGTGCAATATCTACTTGTCACATTGGCACATCTTTGAGTACATTCCCTCTAAATCTTAAAGAAATTATGTACATTTTGACGTTGTCCATAGAGGCTGTTTAGTAATGACTTTGAGGACTTTTGAAGCGGCTGTTTTGAGAAAGACTCGAAGGATTGCCATGAAATTCTGCAGAGATATTCATGCTCCTCAAAAGATTAATTTTACAGATTTATAATCTAGTGTTGCCATTATGTCATTTAGCAAATTCTACCAACATCTACAGGACAGAGTTACACAAAATCTGCACATGTTAAGTGAAAAATTGATATTTTTCACGTTGCCTGCACGAGCTCTCTCAGACATATGTGGGTTAGTTTCCCTTTGCCAATTCTAGTTTGTAAGTCTACAATAAACTGGCGACCTGTCCTGTGTTTTCCCTAATTTTTCATCTCGGAGTTGGGATATGCTCCAACCCCTCCCACATTGGACAAGCAAAAGAAAATGGATGAATCAATGCTCTTAAAGGATTTATCTCAATGATTCTGGGGGGATATGTGACTTCTTCTACACCAGTGCAACCAAGCTGATCTGTAATAAAACTTCTTGACCACTATTGGAGGGATTAACATAAAATATTTTACAAGCAATTTCTGTCATAAGAAGATGAAATCTCCTGTAGTAAAATAGCTTGGATACATTTTGTTCCAAGGGTATCATAATGACTTTAATGATGTCATTATTTTTCCTCTTGGAACAACAGGAGCAGCTAAGCTATGAGAAAACGAGAGAGACATCTCAATAGTAACTCATCAAGTGGTGTTTTTTTGTTTTTGTTTGGTTTTTTTGCCAGTCAATAGGTCCTGTATCACATGACTTGTACACCAAAAAGGTAAGTTGTGCAGTTCCAGTGTATACTTAATGTAGTCTAAGCAATTTCAGTGGTCAGACTAGAAAGGAACTATATAAATGTCAGTCCATTCCATTATGTAGCCTTAAGTGGCAATTAGCAATGACCCTGCTAACCATTACACATCCAACTATCTATAAACATGACAGTGTTAGCATTAGGCCGTGCTCTTACAGTTTGGCTAGTTTGGTTTAGCTACATTTAAAAAACAAAACAATCCATAAACAAAACATAGTTCATTCTGGCCACTCTTTTGTGTGTTTTACCTGTTTGAGTCTTGGTAAGCCATGCTCCTGGAAAAAACAAGGGAAAGGTGACATTTAAGTGGACATAATAAAATAAACTTCTTCAGTTGAATCAAACTGAAACTAACAGGACTTTAAATGTGATCTCAACTCACTACAGCCGTCGCTACGAGTTCTTCCTGTGCAAAAAATACATCAGTGCTGGTCTGAAGAAATGCGAGAGGTTTTTTAAAGTTTCTGATAAGGCCTGCCTATGCAAGAGACTTCCTCTGTCGCTGATAATGAAACTGACTTGGAAGCAAACGTAAAGCAACAATCCAGGAAATTCACTTTAAAGGGAATCGTTACAAACACAGTCTAAAAATAAGTATGCAAATACACACGTACCCAACCTCAACAAATGCACACGCAGACGAATACAGCATTTTTATTATGTATGAATGTAGCAAACCCTTCAAAAGTAAATGATTACAAAACGCTGTGCAGAAATAGATAGTGTCGTTGGTGAAAAGTATGTTTAATTCTTCATGATCTGATGTTTTTTTCGCCCCCAAATAATAATGAATCATAGTCACAACATCTTGAAATAGCCATTTGGAGACAGTGACTCAACTTCGGATGCAACAACACTGTTGTAGCTGCCATTTTATGTTTTTTTTTCTGTTAATTTTCATATAATTAGCCTAAATGCAAAAAAGCTTTGTTAGTGTAACAAGCTACTGAAAACCAAATGCAAGGAAAACCTTTGAAACCCAGAGCAGAAATATTTGAAGGGCTCATCAGTTTGGTTTCTACCCGACCAGCGTGTAACATACGTGGTTAATAACTCACATAGAATCAAATTTAAATAAATATTGTGTAGCTACAATCGTGCCAACATATTGAAATGCATTGCAGTCCTTACCTGTTCAGGTGTTTGCAGTAGATTGTCTCCTTTGTTCGTGGGCTCACTTTGACCTGACATAATGATGCGAATGTAAGATCATCAGACTCCTGCCTCGTGAGCTGCTGAGTCTAGTGTGCGTGATATAGGGAAGCTGAGTGCTTTGGTGTGTTTCGATGAACTGTCACACAGCAGCCGGAAGTCATCACTTCCTGTAGAAGGTGGTAACGTCAATGACTGTGACTTATGACTTTTTCTTCATCTAGTCCCCTACATTTTGTTCAAATACAAAACACTGGTCTTCCTTTCTGTTACCTTTGCATATACAAACAGCAACACACACAGTGTTTTACGTCTCTGGGCATTACGCTTTGTTATAAATCGTGCTTAAAGGGTTACATTCACTGTCGGCGCTGTGACATATATAATTTTATGTCCTGGGAGTAAATTTTCCATGACTTGACAGATGATAAACTGTAGTTGAATTAAATAATGAAACTTCGTGTAACATGAGACAGTGCAACCTGTCTGTGGAGTGTGGTTAGTTTTGCCTGTGTTTATTTAGAGTGTGGACTTACTCCATTATATTACTCCACTATGAGTTAATATACACTGCTCCAAACAATGGCACAGCCAAATAAACCTTTGTGGTATTTTTCTCTTGTTTTGCTTCTTGCTAATGTCTTTGTCACTACAGGACATTCAACGTTCAACAGCTACCAGGAAATTAAATGGTGAGAGCAGGACAGGACCATGAGATGGATCCCTGCCTGGTCTACATATTCCAGATCAGACTCCATCAGTACGGGGCACAGTCCTGACATCATTTAGTGGGATCTGTGGTCACAAACTAGCATTTACCTAAACAACAGAGTGGTGCCTGTCCAGACACATTTATATAGCAGACAATGCTAGACTGGCTAACAAGCTATTGTGTTGTTCTTTTTTATTGAGAGAAAATCAAGAGACACTGTTTTATTATCAGGCAGTGAAAGATTTGGCTTACACAGCTGAGGACCTCTATGTCAGGCAGTCTGAACCCAGAGAGGTGAAGCACAATTCCTAATTCAAAGTATATACTTAGACACATGGAAACAGGAAATATTTGTGATTGGCTATTGATGGGGAGATGCCATGGTTTAGACTCAACATACCCAGATGTGTTCTTCTCGTGGTCCTTGTGGATGGCAGCGGTCATTGGCCTCCACTCAGGGATCTTGTCCTGTCACAATGAAGTCTCCATGTCTGTCGACTAGAATCCCCTGTTATCAGACACCCAAAGCTGAGCAGCCTGCCTGTCTGAAACTGTGTTGTGTAAGTGTGTAGCAATTTGCTTTCAACACTGAACTCTTTCTCTGCCTCTTAGTTAACCCTTCACACCATGGGGTTAGTGCTTGTATGCTTCTAATGAAGAGTCTATCATCTCTATTGTAAGCATACATTGCAAAATAATGTTAAAAAGAAACTTTATTTAAAAAAAAATTATTTGTAACTATCAATCACAAAGAGATCACATTCTATACAAAACCGAATCACAGTCTTTACTTTCAGGTACGCTTTCTTAAACTGTTTCATTAGTTGCTTTCACTGTTCCACAAACACTCTAAATAGCTAGATAAAACAGCTAGTTTAGCTTATAGCTAACTGGCTCCACACTGGTTAAGGTAAGTTTTATAGTGATATTTTATATATAGTGATGACTTTTTTCAATGAAATCTCAAAATATTTGGTTTATAAAATGTTCAGGCAAATAAAATTCTTTGATTTTATTAGACTAATCACACACACACACACACACACACACACACACACACACACATATATATATATATATATATATATATATATATATATATATATATATATATATATATATAATTAGCATGTGT